>CAJNOQ010001061.1:0-36580 GCA_905250885.1 Didymodactylos carnosus | reverse complement strand
AGCTGTTATACTGAATGAATAACTGAATTTTTACGTTTTTGCCTAAGTGATTTGTCTTTTCTCGTTTTTATTTCTTGATTCTAACGTCAAAAAATACTGTGCAATAATATAGGTCTATAGTAGACTCTGACACATTGAACTATTTTCTCATTTTATAAATGCAGACTCGTCGTAGTCATTTACTTTACAGTGATCATTTGTAAACGAGAAATATATTTCTTTTACATTTTGGAATGGTCCGGGATCCGTTTCAAGATATCCGGACGCAAGCCAGGTTACCGAATTATAGACTGATTAGACTTAGGCTTAGGCAAAAACGTAAAAATTCAATTATTCATTCAGTATAACAGCTAAAGGTTTGAATCTTTAGGAATTATTAATAGATGACTAGGCTGTGATGAGAAAAAACTTTGAGCTTTTTTGAATGAGAAAAAACTTTTGACAGCAAAAAAACTCGCTGTTTTGACTGAGTTATAAATAATTTAATGTTAGGGATCGCCCTCCTCATCGAAACGAGAAGATTCAATAACTCTTGAAAGAAGCAACATGGTCCCACATCCTTTTAGGCTTTTTCCCAGGGCAATAGACTCTACATATCAGCAAAACGTGGTTGAAAACGGAGTGAATCACGTGGAACGGTTCCCTCGTAAGAAGATCTAAACTTAAGTACAACTTTCCAATCCAAAACATCAGTTTTTCCAATTTTTTTATTTCTTTGTTTGTTAAGATATAGGAAAATGTAAGTAGTCATTTTGTAGTCTTGAAAAACTCTATTTTCTACCTACAATTAAAAGTTTCTTACAAAACAATCGATTGAATAAATTTTTTCTTTTCACTCGTTTTCACAAAAATTATGATTTTCTCACAGCAGCCTCGCACTATTGTATAAATCTTTATTACTCTTTCAAAATAAAATTGTTGAACTTCAAGATTCTTTATTTTTTTATTTTAAACAAGACGTCTGTTATATTCGAATACTAACTCTTTTATTTCAAGACGCTGAACGACAAAATCCAGTTTTTCTTGTTATTCAGTGAATTTTTATAAAAATATCCTTTGTATCGTAAAACAAGGTTTGTATGAAGCATCAGAAAACCCTAATTTGAAACATCCTGACGTCTGATTGAGCATTTAAGAGAAAACATTTGAATTCGTTCAAAAAGTACTTGAAAAAGTAGTCCGTCCAGATCGTCTCAGTAATATTCGTACATGTTGTATAATGAATTTCCCAATAAGTTAATTGTCAAGAATATTAAAGTACATCTTTCACACAAAAAAGGTAGATCTAGAACTGCTAGAAAAAAATTTTCTTTGAAATACCTATTATAATGGTTTTTATTCATTCGTATTAGATAAAGTACGCATTTCTGTTAAGTGGATTGCAATGTTTTTGTTAATCTAAAGACTGGTGAAGAGAGTGAGTGTGATGTTTGAGTATAAACATGACTCCCATTAGACATGTCACTACTGTTGCCAGTTATACTAGTACTACTAGTTTGTAAATTATCACCATTCAATGAATGATAAGATAATAACTCAACATTATTTCTCGTATTATTCGTTATATTTCTATTTCTTCGTCCTGGTGACACTACTCTCGTTGTATTGTCATTATCACATAAATGAGTCAATTGATTACCGAATTGTTGATTATTATACACGTATAAAATATCACCATCTTCAATACCATAAGAATGTAGTGTTCGATTAAAACGAATTCTTTTGCCATCGTATTCTAAAACGAGTTGATCAAATACTCCGAGTCTTTCTCGTTTTGCAATACGTTGAGTAAGAACAGCGGATGGATCTTTCAAAAAATTTGCTATTGGTATGGCAACTATTAATTGCTTGACTTGTGAAACATCAAATAATAATTTATGAACAGCAACAAAAAGATGAATAATCTTCTCACCATCCAAACTAAAATGAAAATAAAAGACATAAAACTTAAATTCATTATTTTATTTGAAACAGAAGTTACTCTGATAATTGTCGATTCAATTTGGTTAGAGATAAATGTTGCGAAGGTAGATCGATAATGCATGATTGCGAAATATCACTATTTGCTATAATAATTAAGAACGGAAATATAGTTTTCAATCTAAAAAATTGTGACTTAATAAAATTGTACACTGTACTCACACTTTCTATGTGCTAATTTAGTATCTTTGTGACGTTGATAACATCTATCGCATATCATAAAACCACAGTGTCGACAAGGTCTTAAAACTGTAAATAGTTTACATTCTGTACATTTGCCACTAATTGAATGTAAATTTTCTTCGATCAAGTTTCTGACGAGAAAATTAGAGGGAAATCCTTCTTGTGGAACTATGTGTTTCTTTCGACACTCAGGACAGATAAGAATATTATTATTTTGAATTAATTGATTGAGACAAGAATAACAATATGTGTGACCGCAAGGTATGAAGTGTGGATCAACATATTCATTTAAGCAAACTGGACATTGAAGGAGATCATAGAGACGTTGAGGAATTGTAGTTTGTCTCGATGATGTACGTACAATTCTTTGTTTGTCGGTAGAATCCAACAAATGACGTGGCGGACGTCTTTTAACATTATTATTTATTAATGGAACTATATTTCTCTCTGTTATACCGTTATTCACTTCAGGCAAATAAATTTGTCTTTTCTCGATGTTGAATGAACGCGGTTGTGCTCGTGAACTCTGATCACGTCTTCTATTTCGTTGTTTAGTCGAGCCATCTAATCGTTTGGCCATATTCGGTGATATATTTAAACGACGAGATGGCAATTTTTGTCCTTTTCTCTTTCCTCGCTGTTGCAGTTCATTTGATGGTCGTCGTCTCAAATTATGATTATTGAATTCATTCGTATCGTTTAAGCCAAACTCATTAGCCAGTCTACTTGGAAGCGGAGTAATGGGAACATTGCCAGACAGTTGATCGATCGTTGTATTCTGCTGTTGAATGGCAGGCTCAGCCGATAGAGCACTTGTACGAGTTCCCAGTACATTTAGAGCACAGAATGATGTATTAGGTTCCGAGAAACCTAACGTACGTGAAAATTTTGATATCGCTCGACCCATTCATACTATCACTTTTCCCTGTAATATACTCGACATTGCAATCTGTTGATATTTATTCAAAATGTATAGCTTTAATAATTAGATAAATCGAGTTTAAATAGTAGGTTATGCCAGTAATGATAACCGTTTGTAGCTCTTTCGACTGGAAATATAAATGAAGGTTTTTATTACTTCCACACGATTTCTACCTAAGTGATATACCTGCACTTCCAGTGAAGAACAAAACAGACAGATGTAATCGAGGTTCACAAAAAAATTTTAACATTCAAACAGTAGAGGTCGCATCATTATGTGTTTGGCATGATTCAAATGTACGTTTTGTCATGCATCACTTGTTTTGTCCTTTCCTTTTTTCTGTCTTACGCAACAAAATAATAGACTATTTATTAGCTACCTTTGACACTAGCTGATTATAATGCTTCAAAAATTCTCTTTGCTTAAAGAAAGCTTCAAAGATCGAAAGACTGTAGATTTAAAATATTTTTAGTATTCATTCAGAATACAATGTTACCCAATTTAATTTCAAATCAGAATTTGTATAAAGACGAATGGCAATAGAAGCATACTCACTACAATACTAATTGATGACATTTTCCCATTTTGACATGCATAGATGTTAGTTTTCTTACCGTTATAATATATATGTTCTGTTTCTCTTGTTAGTCTGAAAGGTAATCAAATGTATTTATGTAATTTTAGTACGTTGAACAATGAGATTTTTGTATTCGATTGTTCATTCAAATCTTGATCATTTTAACACATACAAAAAAGAAAAGTTCAATGTTTACATATTAAAGTACTATTATTGTATGATAGACCAGTTAGAACGTGTTAATCACTTGTAAAAAGATTATGTAACAAAAACACAATGTATTAAATACGACGAGACAGTAGATGTAGAAAACGACTATGATAGTGTTATAGATCATCAATTAACTGACTTCTTATTCATATAAAAAATTGAAAACCGTTTTTATCTCAGACTTTTCAATATTGTGACGTGTGAACGCAATCGATTTGTTAAATTAGATTTCATAACGAAGTAGTCATTCACTATAGTGTCGAATAAAAATAAAAAAATCATACATCGTTCTAACTACAACCAAATCATTCGAAATATTTCGAACATGAGTAAATGGGTAAAATCAAGACTTAGAAATTTTGTATTCATTTTTTTCTCTCCAGACGGTTTTTTCAACCTTGTGTTTTCTTGTCAAAGAAAAAAATCAATGCAGAGTTTATAACCAAAACATTGGTACAAGATACAGCGTAATCGATACCTTTATGTTTACATTAATTTTCGAGATTATCCGAAAAAACTTTGCTCTTGACTGGCAAAAAAGTGTGCCGTATAAAAAATATGCCTTTCACGAAGCGCACATTTATTTCCTAGTATTTCTTACCAAATAGATAGATAATGAAAAATAAGAAACAGAGCCTGAAAAACTTCTCCACATAAATTCTTTTAAGGGTATGTCTATCTACACAAAATAAAAATCCATTTTCTACCAAAAAAATACAAATACTGATAAATTCTTGCTTACGAGAGAAGGTCCCCAAGTGTTACTCTCACTTTTCAATGGGACATTTTCTAATTTTTAGAGCTCGACGAGCTTATTACGATGGTATAAAGCAGTTTTCCTCATGGCTCTTGTAGACCCGTTTTTCTGGGAAACCAGTTTTCAGAAACTCTAAAAAATAACCAAAACTTTTCTTAATGAATCATAGTTGTAACGCGCATATTTCTGATTAAAATGAGATATCTCCGAGCTCTACATGAGCTTTCTTTGCAAAGTTATAGATCTTACAAGAAAGGTCCTAAATGTTCATTGTCAGCTCAAAGCTACAGAAATAAGAAGAAATTAATTTAGAGCTTTTCTTGTAAATTCTATAACTTTGCAACGAAAGGTCGTGTAGAGGTGGCAGATGTCTCATTTTAATCAGAAATGTGCGCACTACAATTATGCCTCGTCAAGAAACGTTTTGGTTATTTTAAAAAACTGGTTTTCTAGAAAATCGGATCTTAAAGAGCTATGGGGGGAAATGCTTTATGCCATCGTAATCAGCTCGTCGAGCTCTACAAAGCAGAATATGTCCCATTGAAAAGTGAGAGTAACACTTGAGGTCCTTCCCTCGTTATTTGTATACTTCATATATTCATAGTTTGATTGTTTCAATTTTTCAGTCTAAAATAAAATGCTTTTTTAGTGTTGAATATCTTTAAATAAATTGTATTTGTTCTACTATTGTCATTCTAATTCAATCGCTTAACTTTTAATAATGATATTATTTTAGACAAAATTGATCGTCACTTTTTGTGTAACATTAACTTTCATAATTTGTATTAAATGTGAAAAATAATTGTTTGATTAATATAAATTCAAATCACATTTTCATTTTGCCGAACACGAATAATTTATTTTTTGTTTGTTTCTTAACAGAAAGGTGAATATAAGAAATCAGAAAGACAAAAAAAAAAGACATACATACACACTCTCACTTTCTCGCTTTCACACATACGCACACACACACACACACAGTTCATAAAAACCCAGACTGTGGGACAATGACTTATACACTTAGGTATTTTTCTCTTTTAAAAAATGTTAGTTGACGGGTTTAAGTAGCTTTAAGCTCACCGGCAACTACAAAACACAACATTAGAAATAGTCAAAGAATATATGATAATAATATATATTTGTTTTCTAAATATCGATGTATCATTTTTAAGAAAGATCCATCATTTCTGCCGAATTATTATTCGTGTTTATAATTGTTTGTTGCTGTTGTTCATGTTGTACATATTCATACATTTGATTATGTTCCGATGATGCTTTAATAAAATTTAAAAAATCAGCAACAGCCGTTGATTTATCAGCATCTTTAATTTGTTGTAATGCTAAAAATGATTTTATCGCTGCACGTTTTAATTCATCATGTTTTTCAAATTCTTGTTTAACGCTATTAGCTTTTATTTTTGTATCAATTATTTTTTTTAATGGTGCAATTAAACGTTCCAGACGTTGTAGAACAATATTTGGCATTAAAACACTAATACGAATGACCATTAAAAATGTTAACATACGCACATCATAATGATCATTTAGACCATTTTCAACATAATTTAAATATTCAAATATATCTAATTTATCTAAACAAGTATCCAACAGTGTGTACATACATTCATAAGCAGCTTTACGTAAATCTAAACCATCATCAACAGTATGTTTAAATGGACCCATTTCAACTTCACGAATTAATTCCGGACGAACTTTTGTTTCTTGATATAATTTTTCTAATAAAATATCTTTTAATAGATCACGAATTAACACCGGTTTATTATGAGCAGCTAAAACAAAGAAAGAAGATTTAATTGATGAAGAACGTATTTTTCAATTCAACTTCTCTCTCTCTGTGAGATAACTAGATATATCTGCTGTTAAGCAAATATTTAATTATGAAAAAGTTCCACTAATAAACAAAAAGCGAATCGAGTTGCGAAGTATATATGTAATATGTACAAAATTTTAAATTGCAACCTCAGTTATGTGCATGCTGATGTGTAAAAGTCTATTTGATTTTCAATTTTTTCACTGATTAAATCCTTCGATTTGAAAATTGAATAATTTGTGACAAATGGATAAACAAGAGTACAGTTCACTAAGCAGACTAAATTAAATTTGTTTCATACCTGAATTGAACAAGACTAATGCTACACGTTTAATATGAATATTAGGATCTTCCAATGCATTTAAGAAGTCTTTAATATATAAACGTAAAATATTGTCAATATGTTGCGGTTGATCTAGTATTGTAAATTTGACTGCTGTTAATATTGTACTACGTACATGTGCTTTATCGTCAGTTTGATTTTTTAGAAAACTTTCACGTAATATTGGCAATAATTTTTCTGGTTCCAATAACGTTAATTTACCTAAACATTCGGCAACAACATTTCGTGTACCTTCTTCAGAACATTCACAGTGAGCAAATAATGCTGACCAAATATCATTGATATATGGACGTAACAATTTATAATTATCATTTTGAGTATGACTATGATAGGTAATGATTTCTTTTAATGAATGTAATAATAAATATTGTTTTTTTGATTGATTTGTTGTTATTTCATTTAAAATAAATGGTATATGTTTATCTAAATTACGAATGCCAATATAGCCTAATGCATATGAAGCAGCATTACGCAATTCTTCAGATGATGATGAAAATGTATCCAAAATAATTTGTTGTAAATTTGATGATGATTGAACCAAATCTGTATGCTTGCCTAAAATAATAAGAAAGTAATTATTAGAAACAAATACTGTAAAAACTAAAAATTCATGTTGATTTCAGCAAGATAAAAAAAAACGTTTCTCTTCACTTACCAGTTTCTCCAAGACATAATAATGCTAAAATTTTGATCGAATCACTCGTTTTCTGATTGTTTAAATCATCTTGAAATTTATTGATGAAATGTTGTCCTTCGTTTATATTTTTTACTGTTACAGCGGCAAAACACTTAGCTATTGAATAAAATGCTTGTTTATGTACAACTAATGAATTTTGTAAATCATGTCCTAATACTGTGGCTGTTGAGGATGATGATGATGATGGTGGTTGAACGCTGCTTGTTGGAATAGGCTGATATATCGGTTTAATTAGCATATTAACAAAATCTTTATAGGGTATCGTTTTAGGCACTAATGCTTGACTAAATTCAATAACCGAATCTAATGCTGTACCTTGTAATAATGGTGATTGTATTAACGTTAGAACTTGCGTTAGAGTTAACTGAATCGTTTGTTTATCGATTGCCTGTTGTTTAATAGAGATAACAGTCATTAATTTCAATGCTAATTGTGATATTAATAGATCATTTTCTGTAACTAAATTTGGAATTTCAACGATGATTGTACATATTAAATCATTTGTTAAATATTTAACCGGATAATAATAATTCACAATTGAAGTCAAACATGTTAATGTATTCATTTTTAATGTACGATGATTTTGTCTTAGATAAGATGATAATACTGGAATTGTTGAAACAAGCACCGGTTGTAAATCAAGACGTAAAGGTGATTCAATGATTTTTGTTAATGCACGAACGGTTGGCAAACGTGTTATTTCATTTTTCAAACGTTCCTCGAGTAGGGGCCAACATGAATTAAGTAAATCGGCAGGAAGTAAATCACCTAAAAGAAGAAAATATGATTATTATTGTCATTAATCTTGTCAAGTTCATTTTTTTAAAAAATAAATCTTACCTAAATAAGCAATGACATGAGCAAAACATGTAATCGCCCGTTCTTTAACTTCTTGATCAATATCTGTTTGTTTCAATCGTTTTTGTGTACATTGATATATTTCATTGACATACTGTTTAAAATCCTGATTAATCATCGTTTCATTTGGTCTTATTATTTTAATGAATTGTTGTAGTACAAGTAAAGCTTCCGAAGCTATTTTGTAAAATGGATCATTGGCATGTAAAATAATGAGCGGTAACATCGTTTTAATATGTTTATGAAATTTTGTTGTATCATCATGAGATTGTAACAGTGAATATAAAAACGTTAAAGCCGTTATTTTTAAATTTGAATGTGTGGCTGTTTTTGCTGCTGACGATGTTAGAGTTGCGTTCGTTTTATTTGACTTTATTGATTTTGTGCTACTTGTACTAGCACCAGTTGATAGAGAATATGATGTATTTGGTAAAATAACATCGATATGTTCACTCAATAAATTATGTTGAACATGAACAAGATTTGTTAGAACAATAAAAGCATTTTCACGATTTTTTGTATTTTTATCTTTCATTATTTTTGATAATGATTTAACAATTGCTGGTATATAATATTTTAATTGTACAATTGGATTTTGATCTTTTTCATCACTAACAACATCCGTATCCATACTATCGTCAGTGGGCTCAATTGACAATTGCTCGTTAGTTGCTGAATGTGAATAATAGGCTTTTGTTTGTTGTAATATTGTATTAAAACAATGAAATATATCGCCTTTAACCGTATCTTCTCGCTCATTGAAACGTTCAATTAATACTGGTACAATTTGTTTATAATAAGCATTTAGCATTTCATGATGTGTAATAATAACAGATTCCAAACATTTTGTTGATGCTCGACGAACTTTCCAGGAAACGTCATCGTCATCCGAATAATCATCTTGGCCTTTGTCATCTTGTTCGCTATCATCTTCTTCATCTACATCTGCATTATCTAAAAAATAGATCACATTCAACATTTGATAAGTAGTTCTTTTGTTCGTGTCAGATGCTACTTCTTACTGTTACTCATTTTTTGAAATAAAGATAACGAAAACTTACCTTCATCTTCATCATCTTGATCATTCCAGTTTGGATCATATTTAATATATCTTAAACACAAATCAATTATTTTTGGTACATATTCATTTGTTTCTTTCGGACAACGTTTTAAATATGTTTCAATAGCTTGTAAAGAATATTCAATCAATTCGTCGTCCTGTTGTTGTTGAGAATTAGAGCTATTATCAATATAAGATACGGTTATTTCAATAACATCACGCATATGATCACTTAAACGTTGTGATGCCAAACGACATATTGATGTTAACGCTTGAATATATGTTTTTGTCATATTGTTATTTGTCGATGAAGACGATGGTATTTTTTTGCTGGCTGACGATGGTTTACGTTTTAATTCGTCTAATATTATTGTTAAAACTTCGTTGAACAATTGAATGTTACACGATGATAATAAATAGCTAAATAGAAGAAAAATTGTGTTAAATAAATAAGTATTATCAGTGTTGGTGATTAGACTGAATAGGAACATTTAACACTCAACTTTAAACGTTGTATATTCAATCTCACTTGTCTTCTTGGACTCCATTAATAATGTTAGTTTGTCAGGAATAAACGAAAACGAGAGGAAAAATCATCAGAATGGGTCCGACCGAAAGTCAACATCATCTTCAATCCATTACTATGCTCCTAGTTATTCAAAAAGTGAAGTCTTAACTCTGCAAGTTTTATTTACCTTAATGAGTTTGTAACACGTTTTCGAACAGCCGAACGTGATGAATTCAAATGATTAAGCAAGATTTGTTTCAGTTGTAAATGAAAGGATGATAAGTTTGAGCCAAATCGTGCTAACATATCACTAATTATATCTAAAATTTCTAACTGATTTTGTCCACCATTTCCAATCATAATCGATGTATCTGCTCCTGTTGCTCCACTACCACTTTTCGTTGTTTGTTGACCTATTTTAGGATAAAACAATGAATAAGACATGTTATTTTTATTCAAATCATCTGCACTCATACTACCTTGTTGTTGTTGTTCTTCACGTTGTATGGCACTAATTAAACGACTCATTATTTTTCTACTTATATTTGTTGCCATTGTTGATGTATGCAAAAAAGCTAATGAGTTGATAACAGTTTTTAAACCGATACTTGATATGTCTCGTAATTGTTCATTATTACTAAATATATTTGTACATAATGTATCGATAACAACTTCGATTTGATTTTCTTTCACTTTACATACTAATGGTCCCAAACATTTCACAGCTTGATTTTGTACTTCACCATTATGATCTTCTAGTAATTTTAATACACCTTTAACAATACGTCGTTCACTATCATCATCTAATTTAATCGATTCTTTTTGTAAATCTGCCATCAAATCATTTGTAGCCATAAATCGAAAATCCTTATCATTTGATGTCATTTTATCCAGTAAACTGGTTATTTGTGTTGTTGTGGGAACAGACATTTTGGCCAAAGTATTAATTGAAACAAAAGATGTCACTTACTTAAAACAAAATAAATAAGACAACAAATAACAATAATCATGTTGTAACAATAAGGTAAATCTCCTACCATCCTGCAACTTAGAAACTAGAAGAATTAGTGTCATATATCCCTCAGTGGAAGGTACTATTTCTCGATAGCATGATTTCTGCTTCGTAGAAACTCATCTGTCAGAGGGTGCATTATGTGCTTAATCAAGAGTTCTAAATTCACACTAAAGCGATGATAAGTAGACAAAAAAAATTAATAAGAAAAAAAGCAACAGCTAGTATTGAAAACAAAGTTCATAAATGCTTCGACTGATTTTATTTATTCTTTAAAATCAAAATTCATGTAAAAATATGGAAATATGTAGTTTGTTTTTCCATTACTACGCTCAAATGCGTACGTTAAAACAATATATTTACGTACGAAATACTAGAGGTTAGATATTCAAATGGATGTTAGGATCAGGGGTCTCAGGTTCGTTGACTCATGAGGGATAGAACAAAGGAATCATCATCACAGTCCTTTGTTGGGGATAGAACAAAGGACTGTCTGGTGATTCCTTTGTTGTCCCTCATGAGTCAGCGAATCTGAGACCCCTGGTTAGGATTCAAAATGTGTATAAACGTTCTGCAATTGAATGTAAGGTTCGATGGAGCAGTAAAGTACCATGTACAGATTTTTATTCTCATATTTTATCAAAATGATTTTTTTAAAAAAGATTGGTTTAGTGGCAAATATTGTCCGGCATAAAATAGTGTGCTCGCTGATTATTATCAATTACGTTGAACAGTATTTTTAGCCAGTAATGAAAAATCGAGACCGCGCTCCAATAAAACACTCGCGTTTTAAGTGTATGTCTCACCGATCTATCCCTAATTTTCTTTCACCTTTAAAATTTTTTTGTCCGACATTTCTAAAATGATCGAAGTCCTGACCAGTCTAGCTAGAACTAAAGTGGTGCAAGGTGTGTATGCCATACTTTTTTCGCGTAGTGCGAAAAATATGCGGTGTATCTTCAGCATTCTTCAACAATTAGTATAGTAGAGAACTTATGGAATACACATGAAGTCCTCATTTTCAGCAACCCGGTGTAAAACAAAAATTTTCAGAGCCAAACCACCTAATGACGAAAATACTGATTTATTCGCCAAACAGAAAATATTCTTACTCACACGTGACTCAAGCTATCACAACATAATGACCTACCACGATAATAAAAATAGTGTTATTGGTTTAAAATAAAAGCCAATAAAAATTCATGGATGCAGAAAATATGATCAAAGAGGCAAAAGTGTTGGACATGATTTCCCCGTAGCAACAACGTTATTCAGAGAAGTGAAGCTCAGTTAAAAGTTGAGTAGATACGTACCGTTAATTTTTGTCCACCTACGGATGCTTCCTCGCTAGTCTTGAAAATGCGATGTCGTTTTTCAGTCTTTCTTTAAAAAAAGTCAGAAGCAGGAATACTAAAATTAAATAACAAAAGACAAATAATAGCTCGAACTAAAAAATGTCAAGAAACAATTTGTAAAACAAAAGCAAAACCAAACAAAAAGACAAAAATTACAAACTTTTATTAGCTCAACAGTAAATGTTTTTGAACAATCGAGTTATAATTTTTTCAGTTATATTGGTGCATTGAGATCCGTCTGATATAAATGAAACATTAGAATCCCATCACTTCGTAGATAGTTTTCAATAAAATACTCTGTATGTTCTAAAGATTCCTAAAACACAGAATATAAACAGTCTGTGAATCTCAAAGATTGTATGACTTTCTTTGGTAAAAATAGCGGTTGTCAAATACTAACTTACGACAATATACATTCGATTTACATCTAAATGTGTTTTAATAAATTGTTTTTTATTAATTAGTAATATTTTCAATAATGTTGTCAATAATCTATATATATTTAAAATTGGTAAAAGTGCCCTCTGACGCCAAAGCTGTAACAGATAAAAAGACTGAAATAAAAACAACATATCTAATGGGTTCTATTACACTGTGAAGCACAAATGACTAACGAGGGAACCTCGTGAGGTTATAAATCGCTTTTGAACTCAGACTACTTTTATTTTGTAAATCTTAGTGAGTAGTGAAATACCCTAAGTTGGTTTGTGCCCATGGTATTTTGTTGCTGAGATACTGGATTTTTAGTCAGGTTTTGCCTACAGAGCTTGGATTTTGAGCAAAATCCGACTTTCGAATTTTGCTTTCAAACTTGCCTCACTTGTAGCCCATGCTCATAGTAGTACGACGGAAAAATACTCAATGCTAATGAATTTTTCTTGTCTTGAGATATTGAGACTCGAACATTTGACCCTCATACTTACCTACAAGAGCTTTCATTCTAGCAGTTTATACCATCCAGCAGACTTTGGAAGCGGGATAGTTGGCTTCTTGTATGCAGAAAGAAGTTGATTCAATATAAAACCCAACACTTAATACTATTACAAAAATTTTCTCACTGATTGCATTTAGCAGTATAATGCATTTTGTTAGTGCTTTAGAGTTATTATTGGCTAAAATGAAAAAGAAATATACTATATAATTAGAATGACAATAGGTGACTTATAACTTTTGATGTAAAAGGTAAGATTTAATTAACATTAGAGAATTAAAAAGCTGTTTATTTTGCGCTAAACACTTTTTGTGAAGGATGAGAAAATGTGCATATCCACATGAAAATAGATATATACAGCGGCAGTCGCGTATATAAATAACTGTGAGAGCAAGCGGGCTCCACTGCTTATTAGAGAATCAATTGATTATTTTGCAGATGTGATATTGCTTTTATTTGTGGGTTGGCTATGTCAATTAATCGTGGTAGTGGTTCACCGATAGTTTTTAGGCATCTGTTCTGTGAAAATAAATGGTTTCCATTTCAACGACATATAACTAGTTATAACTAGAGGGGCTTCCAACCCATCGGTGATCTAGTAGTAGATTTTCCGCTGAACTGTGACTTACTAATTTCTTTGTAAATTTAAATGGTTTACTATTTTTGAACAACTGATTAATCTGAAATTCTATTTTTCCTTCGCATTTCTGCATTTGAGAAATGTGTGATCTTTGTAGTTCTATGAAAGAGAAGCATTTGATAGCATAAAAAGAGAGACGTTTTCCTATGTAACATAGTCTTGTTTACATCCCATGTTTTTGGATAAATATAAAATCTATCTCCTATTGCTGAATAATGTGAACGTGGGGATCTCAAGTTGAAAATTCCATGCACGAATATCTTGTTCCGGTTTCGTCCCATTGATTACGGAGATGTTAGGAAATGGGAGATTTCCACAAGTTTATTGTGCTACATTCTAATCCTCCATCAGAAAGTTCCTTTCATAACAAATTTAACACGTTGTTCAAAGTGAACGACAGCGGAAGATTGTTTAAGGCGGTAAAGAGTACATTTTGTGCAACAAATCTGAGAGCAGTTCGAGTTCGTTGCCACTGGGCGTTGTTAACAAGCTCTCGCGCTCCTCGCGAAATTCTGCTACTAGGTTTACTTGTCCCGAAACTGCCCGTAGGGCAAACTGTAGAGTCTGGTTCTCTAGCAAAGAATCTGTTTTATCTCCTGGTGTCAGTAACAACTGATCGAAAGTCAACTGAAGAATCGGTAGTCTTAGTGGCGTTTGTAGCAGTTTTCGATAAAATTATTGGATTAACGGTAGTTGCAATTATTACGACCATTATCCTAACAATTACCACTTTTTGCCCACTTTTTGCACGCAAGGCACGACTGGACAAAAATGAGAAAACATAAAAGCTTTATATGCAGCTTTACAGTTTGAGCAATTCAACTGAAACGCCTCTACGGCGTGTTTGCTCTACTAAACCAAGTTGTTAGAAAAATGTTAAAGAATCAATTATTGTGGAGAAAAATGTTTGGCGAAGAAAGCGCAATTTCGATCGATGTATAGCGTCGGTCGCCAACATCTTACAAGATATAATCATTGCTAGTGCACATATAAATTAAAAGTCTTCGATCAAGACAGGGCCAGCGCTTTTAAGGGGGTTGATAAACTTTCATTGCGACTAGTGTAAAACATTTTTGCTAAATACATTATAGTAGAAGAAAACACTGATGAGTATAGTGAGAAAAAAAGAAGAGTTTTCGATTATTGGTGGGGTTACCTCCTCGGCCATCCCCCGCTCTTGGTAAAGAGTTTGCACGTTTTGAAATCGTGGTACAACTGTCAAAGTAAACAAAAAAAGCGTAAGCAGCAGGTAAATCAGATGACATCATCTTAATAACGGACAAATTTATAAAGAAAAGGGTTTCTGCCTTTTGTATTGAATTAGATGTTTTATGTGGTGGAGTTCTGAGTTTAGAAAATAAACTAGTTCAGAAATATTTTGTTCCAAATCTTAGATATAAGTTATTAATTTCTTATATCATCGATTCTAGGGTGGGACAGTTCCAGCTCCTAAGAACTAGTCGAAAGTACTGGCCATTAATTCAGTTCCTGTTGAATGAGAACTGCTTACCAGTTCTTTTCAAGAATTCAAAATAAAATAAAACCGATGTAGCTAGTTATATTCATTTGGTTTAGTCAACTAAGGACACCATCTACCTCTGGCGCGTTACATAAAGTCAATGTAAGTAGGTTCACCGGTTTTATTTATTAGCGGACACCTTGATTATTAATAAACCCAACAAATCTAAAGACAATTGTGGTATATGAGTATTGTATAGCTCCCAATTGTATAAACTTCTTGATAACACATCACTGATGTATATCGCTATCGAATATCTCCATCTTCCGAATTTTCACGTTGAAAAAGCATCGAGATTTTCGACAAAAAAGGAAAATGAACTAGAAATTTTGAGATACACGGTCAGGCATGTGCTAGATCAAAGAATCTCACATTGGTTTAGGTAGGAAGAATCAATCTTCGTGTGGATTCAATATGATATTCAAAGTTGAATTCGTTTTATTTGCTACTAATGAAACAGTGGAATAACTAAGAGGAAGATACACAGAATTGTTACTATTACCAAAACAGTTGTCTTTTTTTTCATTGATGCGTTAATTGTTTCTTTTTGTAATCGACGATTTTCTTCTGTCTTTCGTCGTAATATCAATTTTAATGCATTATTTTTTTCTTGTTTTCCCGCTGAGATTGATTTAATTCGATTATTTTCTTGCGTTTTCTGTAGCAATTGTGATTGTGCTGTATCAACACAACGGTATAAATAGGCTTTTTCAATATCACATTGTTGCTTCAGTTTATCATATCTAACTTGAAACGTGTGGGTCCTTTCATTTATTTTGTATTCATGTTATTTATGCATTTTTTTAATTTCATCATTAAGTGCGGCTATTTTTCTTGCGTAGTCTGTGTGTAATTCATCCACTTTCTTTACCCACTCTGTATGGAGTTTGTCTAAATATAAGCACATAAATGCAATGAAAGCTTTAGATAATTTATCCAGTAGGCCAGTAAAACAAACATCCCAAAAAAATTTGGGAGTTTTACTTACTACTTTATATTTCTTAGGAGTTAGTGAAGGGCATTCTTCCTCATACCAGTGATCTACTGGAATTTTTGATTAGTCTACAAAAATCTTTGGGAGAAAGAACCAAAAAGCAGAACAGTATACGCCCTCTTCTGTTGCCATCTACTGGAAATACAGGAAGAAAATAACTTTTAGGCTCAAAAAGCCATCATATGGGACTCGTCATATTCTTGTCTAAAAATTTTTCTTACTATTTGCTTTATATAATCGTATATGTTTATCTAACAAATTCTGTAGTGTAGAATTACGTTCATTTTCTTCCACACTTATACTTGATTCATGTATATCTTGTATTGGTCCCAAATAAAATAAAAATCGACCATCATCGCCTAGAATTGATGTTAAACGTAATGTTTCAATATGTTGATTTAAATTAAAAAATGTTTTCACATCATTTGTGTTAGGAGACCAGTCCGTCATCGCTAACCATAACATGTGCATAGTGATGTTTTATTCCTTTTTCTGTTCATCTCCTTTATTTACCCGTAACTTATTCACTCTTGTACATTGTACGTACAATACATATACATGTGCATATATATGTATATGTACATTAGTCCGCCGTTCTTTTCTCTTTGTTTTCATTTACATATATATGTTGTAGGCAAAGTTGGAATCCAGGCAAATTCCGAATTTGCCTAGGCAAACTTACAATTCCAAGTTTGACTGGGCAAAATTGGATGTAGCTAGTTATATTCATTTGGT
Source organism: Didymodactylos carnosus (assembly GCA_905250885.1). Classification (NCBI taxonomy): domain Eukaryota; kingdom Metazoa; phylum Rotifera; class Eurotatoria; order Philodinida; family Philodinidae; genus Didymodactylos; species Didymodactylos carnosus. The sequence goes on along the minus strand of CAJNOQ010001061.1, from coordinate 19,468 downwards.
TTAGTCAACTAAGGACACCATCTACCTCTGGCGCGCTACATAAAGTCAATGTAAGTAGGTTCACCGGTTTTATTTCAATTTTAATTTATTGAAAAGAACTGGTACCAGTTCGCGTTCAAAAGAACTGTCCCACCCCTAATCGATTTTCTCTGAAATGTTGCTACAGCCAGCGTTTTTGATACGACAATCTTTTTGATCTAAATCGCAATGTATATCTGCTGATCTGTTTAAAAATAAAGAACAAACAAACATCACCTTCATTATACATCTTTTAAGAACACTCTGTAGAATCGTTGCAAACACTTCTTTTTAACTAGATTTGAACACTTCAGGTGATAACTGCTTCGATGAAACGTACACGAAAGACGAGTGTTATGTAACCTCTAAAAATCCAAGATATTTATTACTAACTCACAATACCAAAAATGTTACCCGAGACTGGAATTTAACCCTTCCCGAAGCTGCTGTTACATCACCCACAATAAAATCGTTTAAAACAAAGCTGAAGAACTATCTTGAGCTTTAATCGTTTTAAAACAAGGTGGCAAAGTTTATAGGTTCTCAGAACTTTTTTTGCCTTTCCAGTAGCGTGTTTTTGTTTTGTTTGGTTTATGTAATAGATGTATATTTGTGTTGCTTTATTTCACTATCTATCATCTACTTGGGGCTACTAAAATATGAATCAATCAATCAATCAAATGTTAGTCTACGTGGATTAGATGATTTATCAGTAAAATGTGAATTAACATCGACTGTTATCGATTATTATTTAAATATTTTAATAGTTATAAGTGAAGATACACGAACATTTATTATTAAAAATGTTCAAACTCTCACTATTTATGTTATAATCCAGCGAGTGATTCTGGTGATTTTTGTACCGTTCGACTTAAGCTAATGGAAATGCATGATTCTCCGTTAATACTAAATCGAGCTTTCAGAAGCTTATGCCGTTTTATTCCGGACATTTTACTCTATATATATTGCTAAGATCTCTTTTCTGTCTTATTTCCCTAGTGTACAGTAAGCAAAACACTTTGTTTTTGGGTTCTTTTTCCCTTCTTTTCATAGTGGTTCCCGTACGTTCTTTTTTTTAATTAACATTTTTCTTCTCTTAAGGGGCAGCGGAACAAAATCTTTTTTGCTTTTTGTGCAGTATTTTATCTGCTCTGTCAATCTACAGTCCTAGTTTTGCCTAATCTCTTTTAGTTTCTGTGAAAACTTCGATGAAATTTCTGGTGCCCGAAAAGTTCAAAAATCGTGTCCCACCCCCTTTTGAGTCTATTGCGCAGCCAATAAGTAATTTAAGTCAAATATTTTTCCATGAAAAGATTTACCAAAGTAGGCACTATAGATTGTTGAAAACCGCAAATTCCTAGCTTTTTTCGTTTTTTCGTAATTGACATTTTACTGACGTCCAGTGGCTTGTGACATACAATTTGTCCCACCCCCTTTTGACTCTCCCCTGACCGAACTACATGGAATTGAGAACTCGTTTTTTTTACCATATATGTCAAATAAGTAGCACAAGTTATGCTGTAAATAGCAAGGCTTCAGCTTATTTTTAAAAGAAGAAATTTGAAAAATACATCAAAATATCCCACCCCTAACTTTTGTCCCACCCCCAAACATATCTCTAGAATTGTTTTGGCTAGTACATAAAGCCTCAGATTATACGATTATACGTATTTTGACACCCTGCATTAAATGGCCGGCTCAGTTTTCTGAAAACCGGCCCAGCAAAGGATTTTCGGAAAACCTGGATTTCTAGAGGCCCAAGCTTAGAAATTGTCAAAAACCACTTTTTAAGGATGCCAGTTGATAAAGCATATGTGAAAACCCACGTTTCAGTACATTTTTAAGCTAAATTATAATTCTTCACCCAAATTATGTCAGAATAACAAGGTGTATTCTATTTTACCTGCTCAATACTATGCAGTTCAATATAAGCTTTACAAGTCAACAGAAAATACCTTGGTTTTTGAAAAGGTTTTCTAGAAATTCTCCGAAGTACAAGAATGTTTTTTACTATTCTTGAGTAGAAAAACATATAGAGCAGGTAAAACAGAGTACATCTTGTTATTCTGACATAATTTGGGTGGATCTTGACTGGGTTATGAATTCTATAATTTTACTCAAAAATAGGTAAAAATGGGTTATTTCGCCTAATATAAGTTTTCACAAGGTTTTTGAAAGTTAATTGGAAAACAAATGTCGTCACAAGATTCAGCGTGGTCGATCGCCTATGTTTCCGTTCGTTTTCAGAATTACCACACCTAAGGGGATATCGATCCTGGGGCTCTCAGGAAATCCGATGCCACATTCGAAGCAAGAAAAATTAAGAGTTCGCTTAGTTCTCATTTTCGAGAGGACACATTGAACTATCTGCCTATGAAAAAAAACTGATAGATTGATATCTCAGTTTCCGGAGATCCGGACTTGCTTTGAAAAGATTCCCTAGAAAACCTATCTTCTGAATCTTTTCGGAAAACTGTTTTGCTTATAAAAACATAGGCTATACTGTCCTCTTCTCGTCGCTGAAAACCGCTGGTCTCTAGCTTTTGTCGTCTTTGAGTTAATGATCATACGCTAATTAGTGTGTCTGGTGTACAAAGAGTTAATGACTTTTCATAAACCTTTCGGTCTCTAAATCCAAAAAAAGGAAAAACTGGTAGTTTGCAAAACTAATTGCTCTTACACTATGAAGTATCCTCTATCCGCTAATGATACTATTAAGTACAGCCGTTTACTGTTTTTTGGGATCATTTTTTGAAAAAGAATGGTACAATAAACACCAGAATCACTCAATCGTTTAAACGATTCGAACCACTATCAAACGGTTCAGTTGAAACACTTCTAGCTGTTGCAACACAAGTGTTGCTCTGCTATGAGCAAATGGAGGATCACTTGAGACATATTCACCACTTGTTGAAAAACAATTAGACATTAGCAAATGGAAAGTTATACTGAGCCCGATAAGAAAAATATTAACGTAGTCAATGGCCAATTGTCTCATAAAAATGTATGCTATGCTATTGATCAGTATGCTTTATCAGTCGATGATTTAAAAAATTTAATTCAACCGAAGTGTGAATTAGATGGTACAATCTTAAATACGTATTTATATTTAACAACAAAATTCGTCCAAAATGTAGAAAATAAACAGTTAATTTCGTTTTAGTAAAATTTTTTTAGCCAACAGCGCCTCCAAAAATTTCAATCTACCACTCGAAAAACGAAACCTAGATAAAACACTGAATTTTATGCGACTCGATTCTACACATGCATATATCCAGCGTGGATTTGCTATAAAAGATTCTATCCTAACTCGTGACCAATCGTTTAAAAATAAAATCATTCTATTTTCTATTGATTATTACCAGTATTGGTTTATGCATATAATAGACGTGGCACATGAGATTACCAATTCAAGAAATATAGGACCATATTTAATGACGTCTTGTATTTAAACATTTTGAATTAAGCTCTTTCTTTTCGCTCATTCAGATTATTTTTAAAATCGCTCGAAGTAGGGTTTCCAGAAAACCGTGATTTTTGGCGTGCCCGATCGCAGATAATGTTTTTTAGAAAAGCCCTGTGGTTTTGAAAAGTTTTTGACATGGCTACCGTGCTCAGGACTTGGACTTAGAAATTCAACAGCATTTAAAACTTAAGCGAAAAGTCGATTTTAAAAGTACTCAGCCACTGTGAAGAAACCACTGTTATCCGAAATAAATATCGAAATAAAAAAACATTTGGATGGTGGACAAAATGGACGTGTCAAAACTATATGTGATACCCATCACCATCAGGATTATTTGATTTTGTCTAGTTTTACAGAACACATTTTGATATCATCTGTTAGTGTTTCTTGTTCCTAGGGTTATTCTAAGTTGAAAATGCGTTTTCACAATGCCAAACAAAATTGACGTGTCAAAAACTGCTCTCCACATCTGAAACCTTTCAGTCTCGCGTCAGGAAATAGTAGACTGAGAGTTTGAAACAGCTTCCTGACTTCTGAAAATTATTTGTGTGTTTTATGGGTTTCGATAGGAAAACGAACATTTTTTTCGAGTGATATAAAGACCCTCCGACATTATTTTTATGCAGCTCGGCGTTGCGGTATTTTCTGGAGTTTATTTGGTATATTTTGCCTTCCCAAGACCAGGTCATTTTTTTTTTGTCTGTACTTCAAGCCACATGCATTGTTTGAGCAGGCAGAATGCATTCTGTCCTCTCATTTTTCTATTCACCATTTTGTTTTGTCAGCGTAGTAGTTATATAAACATTACAGTTTACTTAAGATATTTTCGAAGTTTTCGACTTAATGCTTTTCCCTCTCGTGTGAGAAGTACCGAGACAGAGCCATATATGTCTTTGTCAGTGTGGTACTGAAGTAATTAACACTAAATAAAAAATGAAAACTGGAAGTAAAATTCACTAATTAACTGCTTTTCATTTCTGAATATCCCTGTTGATCTAATTTTTATTTTGCAGACATCTACCCAAGACCAATTTCTTGATACGTACGTTGCCTGTACATGCACGAACACAGGCACGTCTCATACATTTTCAGACATGCAACTTGCAAGCCGAATTTATGTACAGATGTATGTGAATCAAGAGACATGTATTAATCTTGCATGCCCGAGGTGGATACTGTGAATCACGCAGATTATTTGTTTTATCTAACAGTCATTGGCGAAAAAGCCTTCCGTTCGTGCATTCTTAGATGTAAACATTCAGCCTATAATAAGTGATACATATAGAATATGCTGTAGAGGCGTTGTCATCTGATGATACACAGCCACAGAAAAAATAATGGAAGAGATATTTTTCCTTAACTAGATGTCTGCAGAATAAAAATTAGATCAACAGGGATATTCAGAAATGAAAAGCAGTTAATTAGTGAATTTTACTTCCAGTTTTCATTTTTTATTTAGTGTTAATTACTTCAGTACCACACTGACAAAGACATATATGGCTCTGTCTCGGTACTTCTCACACGAGAGGGAAAAGCATCAAGTCGAAAACTTCGAAAATATCTTAAGTAAACTGTAATGTTTATATAACTACTACGCTGACAAAACAAAATGGTGAATAGAAAAATGAGAGGACAGAATGCATTCTGCCTACTCAAACAATGCATGTGGCTTGAAGTACGGACAAAAGTCATGTCTGTGGCTATCGAGCAGCATGCCTGGACCGTGCACGTATACATAGACGGCAATCACGTCTCTGACTCGATGCTTGCATGCCTGTATAATGCATGAGGTGGATACTGTGAATCAAGCATGCCGGAATTGTAAAAATGGACTGGTCTTGGGTATAAGTCATACTGTAAGTCATAACGACCAACCGCTGTCAGAGAAGAGTGACTACAGGTAAAAGCTGAATAACAACTGAAATACACGAAGAGTGATTACAGAGTTATTATTTTTCCGTCTTCAAACTTCTGTAACATAACGCTTAATTATGTTTTCTTGCAGTGCTGTATTAACCTTGAAGCGCTACTAACAACGCGAACTTGCCTTATGCTGTTGTTTTTTATTAAAAACAGACTTTAATATTCAAGCAGCATTGAGAGGAAAAGTAGCTTTGACAAAATTGCACCTTGTCCGCATACTTGTAAAATGTGAAGAGGTGCTTGAGATTTAAGAATGTGTCTTCTAGCCAATCCCTTGTTTTCAAGGGATCCTTCATCATCATATGCTGTTGCTTGTACATATAACTGACTGGATAAACAAAGTTTGTACTAAATATCAAATAGTCTTCGTAAGAAAATGTGTGACTTTTGAGGAGACATGGTATCTTCGAAGACAATTTCAACTTGGGCGCGACTTTTGTAGAGAAAAAACAAGCTATCTGTTATATTAATCAGATTTTATGATTTACGTACCGTTGTCTAGTCGTTTTTGTACAGTTCGCGAGAAAATAAAAACTTCAGTCGCTAGTTACCTATTTTGCTATATTACGAGAGGTTTTTCACTTTATTTTAGATGTGATAGTTCGTTTTGTTCGTACCGATTTTCTCTTTATATTTTGGCTGTTATCCTCATTTTATAGCGTGATATGGTTAACTTTTGTTTTTTACTTGTTATGCGTCAATGACGATCTGATAATTTACTAGGTGATTTATTATCTATTAAAAGTTATTTGAAACTGTTTTATACATCATTGGTCATTGAAATCAAAATATTCAAAAGCGGTGAGTCTTTCTCTTAACATCATGGCTAGAAAGTAGTATTCTCACAGAGAGAAAGTTCAGTAATTTTTTCAATTTTTAATTTATTTTAAAAAGTGGATGTCAGTATGGTATTGAAAAACAATTCGTTCTCATATTGATAAGTACTAAGTTGGAAAGAAGAACTGCTCTTCAATTACAATGCAAGCTTTTTCAGCATCGTTTAGTTTTTTTTGCGCTCCAATACAATCGTTTATTTTTGATAAAAAAACTGCACTAAGTTTACTTTGCTGACAAAGACAAATATATTTATAAGAGTAAACATAACACAGTCGTATTATGTAAACAATAGTTGAACTTGAATTTCAATTCATTTTCTCAACAAAAACAATTGTGTACTAAATACAGTTTTTTTTAGTATAAAAAGTAAACAAACTTTTAATGAACACGGTATCATTTGAAATATAGGAAAGACAGTAGCAAAATAGTGGTCTCACAATAACTTACAAAAGGATTGTGAAACTACAGACGAAAATTAGAAGAAAATGTTGTGATAGTAGAGATAATATTGTCAGATAGTGCGCTGTTGGTTGATGGAGAAAAAACAGAATGGGTTACTATCAAAGTACTCATCTACTGAGAATCATTTGATAGTGGTTTAGTCTGCCGGTACGGATCCCTTGTAAAGGTTGAATAAACACACCGAACTCATTCTTGATAAATTCAACTTATTATTCATTGATGGATTAAATGAAAATAGTTGCGTCTTCTCGCTAAATTCGGCAACTTTAGCATTTCTATAACTCGCTTACTGAATTATCAATAAGCAAACGAACATTCAGATGGACAAAGAAACATACGTAGACTTCACAGTTGACATTAAGAAAGAGATGGCAGCGATGTTGCCAAGTGTATATCTTTTAAAAAACAAGAGCAGCAAATGTTCCAAAATCTAGCCTCTGCCAGTCATGAGTATAGTGAGGCGAAGATAGAAGAATATAGTCAAAAAGCAAAATTTCATTTTAGAAAAGAAATGATAGTCGTCTAAATATGGAAAAATATAGGTAGCAGATAAAGCGCTGTAGAACTCCACTGAAGATTATACCACCAGTCTCTACTAGTCAACTAAAGATGTCGTTTTTTCAAATGGGTACAATATCTGTTATTCCCAAACTAGAAGGGTTGTTATCTTGGAGATTGAATTAGTGAACAAAGGGGAGATAGAATCCCTAACGCTCAGAAATGAACCTTCAAGTTTCCGGTGGGGATCAATGGATCCTAAAATTATCGAAGAGATAGCAGTATGAAAATTTCTGAATTATTTGAGATGTCATTTTGCTGGTCATGACACTCCTGCTTAATACTGTTATTCCGTTCGGTTCGAAAACAATATTGTGTCTCAAGTGAACGATTTCTTCAAATATTTGTTCTTCTAACGTAAACAAGAGAAAAATTGTTTTGTATTCATTTAAAAATATTTGCCTTTCCACTGTCTGACACTATTCATTTTTAAGAGAAATAATACTGGTAACTCATTATCGTTGTGCTTGGTTCTATATGTTAATCTCTTTGATAACATAAAATCACAGCACCCGTCCTGAAGTACTTTTCTTTACATTTTTTCAATTCTCCACAAGTTCAGTTCTCCACAAAGTTCTGATGGTGGTAATAAGTAATTATCAAAAAATTATTTTTGAAATCAGCGTTACATTATCATCAACGAAGTACATACTGCAAAAAGCTCTAACTCCAGTGAATGGTGGTTGAACTAAAACTAGTATACTTGGAGACTTATGAGAAAAATATTCATGTTACGGGCCGTCTAAAGCATCTAAAATAGACTGATGTTAGGTTGAAGGATAGAAAATATGATCAATATAAACCGTTTTCTAACATTGGAGAATATATATCGTTCTTCTGGCTTTAATTCCATTCTTTTTATATTATCACCTTTATTGCATTTTTCTAATGTTTATTAAGTTTAGTTGTTGCAGTATGAATTGAATATAAGAAAAATAAAGTTGAATTGAAAATTTATTTTATAAATGAAAGAAAAGGTAACTTTGACTGTCATATATTCTAAAAAACACGCTCAAACAGCTCTTTGATCACAACATTTATGAGCAAAGAACTGCTCTAACATGTTCTCTTTCCAATTAAAATAGTTCCGACTAATAGACTAATGATGATTTTTAGACAAAATTCGTAAAAAAACTGCTTAATCTAAAAACTGCTCCTTATCTAATCATGAGAATATAAAATGGAAGCTTCTTACTTGCGTAGATAATTACAAAATTCATATACTGTATTACTTTTTTCTCTCTCTCTCTCTCTCTAAATACATATATATATATCCATATGCATTTGTTATCGTCAAACATAAAAAGGGGGTATTTTTACCGTTGGCTCTCTACTAATATATAGAATATTTAATAGTAGTTAAAGAATATTATATTTACGTCTGCTTAGTATTGTTTTGTTGTTGTTTTTTTAAGAAAAAAAACAATGTAAAGTAAAAAAATAATAAAAAATAAAAAATCAGTTAAACATGAGCATTATTTTCATCATCTGATAAATTTTCAAGTATATTAATAAGTTGATACGTGCATAGAAATTGGTTCTATCTGAAGTAAATGATTTTTGCATGATAATACTCATTCTACATGTCTTGTTGCAGTATGCAAAATTGTTTGTATGTTATTGTTATTATGATCTATTAGCATAAAGTAAAAACAAAAAAAGGAAAGATAATATACGTATATATTATTGAATAGATAATTTGTGTACGGATCAATAAAGAGTATAGAAACAAAAAAAGAAAATGATGATTAAACTTCAGCATTGGAAATCATTATCATGTTTAAAGCCAACAAAAGATTTTGTTGACAAAAAACATATTAAAGTAGGTGAACAGTATTTATATAAAATAAAATAAAAAAAGACTATCATTTATATTAAAAATTTGTAAAAGATGAAGAACAGTCAAATTTATGTAACATATTTTGTTTTATACATCATTACCAATTGTAGACCTTCTTCTTTTGATTTTGAGTAGAATAAACGTTTGTTCTGATCAACTACCCTATTAGCACAGTAAGCCAAGGTCAAATTTTCTCTGTTGTCTATTGAGTTGTATACATATTGATTTCATTTAACTGAGTGATTGAATGCATTTTTTTTTTTTTTTTTTGGTATTTATTTTAATTAAAATGCTCACCGAGTTAGTGACATATTTGCTAAAAATAATCGAACAACACATTGATATATAGAATAATCGTCGTATAGAACAAAAGGAAAATATTATTTTTCTATATGTTTTTTATTTTCTCTAGTGAATAAAATATGTTTTTTTTTATTCATGTTTTTTTTACTATTAAAAATCAAAAAAAGTTCACGCGTCAATGTTTCCTGTTTTTAGAGAGTAAATGAAAAGAAAAATTTTGAATATCTAATATTTATTGTTTAAAACAGTAGTCACTCACTATAGAGAAGACAAAAAAAAAAAAAACAAAAAAAAATTTTTTTTACAACTTGACTTATGAATATTTTTACATCATGTCGTGTAAGTATAGAATCCCATCGACATCAGATCCAGATCCTTTTGGTCCTTTTGTTTTTCTCTTTTCATTGTATCTTTCAACGAACAAGAAGCCTTCGATTGTTCGTAAAAAAAGAGAATAACAACGACATTGATTAATCGTGTTCGTGTTTGTGCTATTCGTATTTAGTTGAGTCTATTTGATACGAATTCAGTAGAAAAAGACGCTTGGTAGATAGATATTTATCTAAGAACTTGTTTTTAAAAAAAATATTAGTCTGTCCACTATTCCATGTACTTTCTTTTTCTTCTTCTCATTATACAAGAAAAATTAATTATTAGTTAATATTTCTGGTTAATTTGTTTGATAAAACAATGTTTCATCGAACTGATTCTTTTCTTTTTTTTCCTGAACAAATGGGTCGATATTCAGTCCTTGAAGATAAAAATGATTAAATGTATAAAATTGTCAATATAAAACCGATTGTCAAATTTTTTTCATTAAGATAAAAGTTCGTTTTAGCTAATACGTTGAACGTGTCATTCAAATAGATATAGTAGATAGATAAAGAGAAAGAGAAAGAAAGAGAGAGAGAGAGAATAGTATTTAGTACAGTATATAAACGGAATACGAACGAAAAGAATACTGTACAAAAAACGTGACACCTCATTATATATTTCTCGTTCAATAGACAACATTTAGATAATACCAATACAAAAATATATATTAGCTAAATAAAATGGATAGATTATCATCTATCAATAGGAAGGATTAATACTTGTCTATGTACATCTGTCGATTCTTTGTTTTTACAATTTAGTTCTAGTACAAAATTAGCATTTTTTTTTGTTAAAAAAAATAAAGTGATGTACAAAAATTTATACTGGAAAGTGTAGAAGAGCTCATCGATAAATCAGACAGACTCATTGATGACCCGTATTCTTTAGTTTTAGTCGATTGCGTATAGTAGTCGATGATTATCTTCTTTTTATTTTTTAAACAACCATTGTCCATAATTATGAACTATTTAAAAGTTTTTTATGCTTTGTTTTCTTCTCTATTTTCTATTTTCTCTCGAATAAATAGAACTACAGTGTTAATAACAATTTATTATTTTGACAAACTTAATTCTATTATATACATACATATATATATATATATATATATCCAATAATACAATAATTGATGATTTTTTAATTTTGTTTCATCATGAGTTTTCTTAATAAGAGTACAAGTTGTCTTGTCAATACAAATATAATTCATAGATATTCAAAAAAGTGAATGAACAATTAAAAAATTGTTATGAATAGAGAGATCGATGAGAAAGTTATAATAATCATTGGATTTTAGTATACAGACAACAAATCTAAACATTTGACACAATTAAGGATTCTTAATTCTAAAAGAATGTGACAAGTTTATTATACACACACAAGAAAACTAAAACTCAATATTTACCCTATATACTCATTACTAGTTTGTTTCTTAAGCTTATTTATAACTTGATCTCACCATAGTATTTGTGTATAATTATTGTTTTTTTTTGAAACAAAGACTCTCTCCATATATTTAATTGTTATAAGCAACAATTTTCATTTATATTCATACAAAAATTCGTTTAAAATAAGAAAAAGAGAGAGAAGAAAAGAAATAACTAGAAGAAGACGAAGAAGAAGAAGAAAAAAAAATGACTACAATTCTTTATACGATACATATACTTCAATTATACGCCTTCACATAATTTTTTCAAGAATTTTTTTTCATATTAAACAACATTGAACAAAATAAAAAATGAAGCCAAACAACATGTTTATTAATCGTGATTGAACTTAATTACTCGTCACTCTCGACAATATGACCATGTAATAGACGTTTTTCAATGTCAATTTATCGATCAAATTTTTATTTTCTGTTGTAAAATGATCTTTTTTTTCTTTTTTTTATTAAAAATTTTCCTTTTTCATAATATTATACCTGTCAAATATAAGAATTGACAGCAAAGGGTAATTTTCAATCATAAATGTCTTTCAATGACATGAAACAACAATTTCAAAAATATCGACATTTTTGTTGTTCAATAACATACGATAGTATCATGAACGTTAGAACTATGTCAACAATAAATAATAATAATGATTTTTCTAATTATTGGTATTTAACAACGGATAAAAAACAAAAAAATCGTACATTAATTAACAAAATAGATAATAAAAATAATGAATATTATTTATCACAATCTATTACATCACCCTATTTTGAATCAACATCATCATTTTCATCTTATTTTCAACGTTCATATTATTGGAAAAAAAAACAACAAAAATTTATTTTATCAAAAATAAATATTAAAAAATCATCAATATTTCAAAATAAGAAAAATATCTATTATAAACAAAATATATTTATTAAACAACCATCCATCAATAATAAATTAAAAAAAGAAAAGAAAATTTTTTACAATAAACATGTAAGATATTAAATTTTATAATAAGAGAATAGTATATGATATATGTGAATTTTATATAAATACGAATTAAATATTTACGTTATTCGATCATAAAGTTATTTTTTTGTTTTTTCTAGTGTATAAAATAAGTTGATAGATGTGCAAATATGAGAAAAAATATGACACTTATCTTTTATTACTCTTTTCTATTTACTGAAATATTTCTGAAATAGGGAACCAAAAAATTTTTTCTAATTTTTTTTCTTTTTTTTTTTTGTTAAGTTTCTTAATAACTTTAACAATAGTAAGATTGAATGTTTCATGTAAAAAATCATAGTGTTGAAAACCAAAGAAGTGTTCTATAAAGTCAATGATTTATAAATAATCGTTTTTTGTTTTTTTTTGTCGTTTAGATGGATACAATTCGTCGGTGTCAAGTAAAGTTGTTAGATGATAAGATAATTGAATTAACAGTCAATGTAAGTTGATTTCAAAATGTTTTTTAAATCAATTAATATTGTACAAATCGATACATGATTTATTATATACAAAATTAGGGCTTATAAATGAAACAAAAACTCCTCAAATATTTTTATTCTCATGTAGAAAAATCTCTTGTATATATTTTTATTAGTCTACACATCATTTTAGGCCAAACAAAGTATATCGGAAATGATTGATGAAATTGCTCGACAATACAATTTAACTGAAACAGAATATTTCGGTTTATATTATGAAGAAACGTAAGTCAATTTATAGTTGTTTCTTTGCTACCTGAATAATTATTTGATAATATCTAATACTTCCTTCGAAGTTTTATATTTGACTATAACATAAACTATCTTTTATACTATAATTAGATCATGGAAAATTCGTATTCGCCACGAACTGAATTATTTTTTAGTTTTTTGTTATACAACATGTCTTTATATTGACTATAGACTTGCAATTTTTATCTTTTCTCTCACTAGTTCAGATCAGCATGTAGATCAGGTAAGGATCGACTCTGAATTCTCTATTATTTTCTGACTAGTTCAGGTCCTCATATAGGTCATATTGCCCTGCGGCTCACTCTCATGCCACCCATCCTCCCGCCTCCGTCCGACACACCTTCATACAAGCTGTTTATCTGGTAAAATTTCACAGTATCAGGCGGTCATAAGTATAGAGAGTTTGCAACCAATCCTTATCCGACCTATATGGTGATTTGAACTCGTCAGAAAATAATAGAGAATTCACGAACACATCATATATGCCAATACACATTATTATCATCCATTGCATACTGAATGAATTTCCAACAAATGCGAATTTCTTTTATAGAAAATCAAATTTTCAAAGCTATGACTATAACTGATATTGCGAGTTTAGTTAGAAAAATATTATGTTTTTGTTGAGCGCATGGAAAAGTTGCTGTTTCGCTTCTCATACACGAGCAGGGAAAAAGAGAATAATCAGTTTAGCTAAATATAATAGATGTGTGCACTCTGATAAGAGTATAATTCTTCGGTCATTCCATGTAACTTGATTGAAAACGTGATCTCGACACTTTATTCTTGTCTTTCGAAGAGAGTTATGCGCTGAGCTCGTGTTTGTCTCATTTTTTGTAGAAAAGTGCACTTAACAAGGTGAGACATGTCAGAGCTCTCTAATATCCTTGGCACAGATGTATATTAACATAGCTGACACATACATTGTTCAAGAAAAGAAAATTTTTAAGAATAGTGTTGCATATCTTCTGTATGGCGAGCTCGGGACGTCTCTCTTTCTTCGAAAGATAAGAATAAAGTGTCGAAATCACATTTTCGGCCGAATTACGTGGAAGAACCATGTTACTATTTTGATTTCACTGTGCAATCTCAATCATATAATAATGTCTAATTTTTGTGTTGCTGAACTGTGAACACTATTGTTTTGTTTTAGTGATGAAAGATTTTGGCTACCTGCTGAAAAAAAGTTATTTGATCAAGAAATATTTAAACGAGAAACATGTCCCTTACTGTATTTCGGTGTGAGGTAATATTTGTTAAAAGATGTTAAATATACTCATTTTTTATTCTTTGTAATAACTATAATATTTGTAATTTTTTAGATTTGTTTTTAAATCATTCATGTGGCTGCAGAGTCCAACTGCTGTTTTATTATTTTTCTTTTATACCAGATTTGCAATTTATAGAGTAAATTTAAAGTTCTCATTATCGATTAAAACTTTTATGTATTCTTTTTTATAGGGAACAATCGATACAAATGATGATACACTATTTCAGTTAGCAGGTAATGCTTGTTTTTGCATTTTTTTTTAATGACTTGTATTATTTTTCTTTTTTTCTCTTAGGATTAGTAGTACAAGCTATTGCAGGAGACTATACAAGGTAACATAATAAATAATTCTGGCAATATAGTATGGTGTATTGCACATGTTTCATTCGTTTAAGTGATGAAGTAGCAGTTGAGACAATTAAACGAGCTGGTGTACTTCCAAAACGTGTTGTGGAAAGGAATACTTCTCGGAAGTATTGGTAATAATTGTTTTTCATTATGATCCATTTTGATAATTCTTAATTAATTTAAAGGCATTTTCGATATTTTTTTGTTTATAGCGAAGATCAGATCATTATTCATTACAAAAGCTGTAAAGATCTAATGAGAGGATTATGCATAGTCAAGTATGTATGACACTGTGTAGTTTAATATTAAAATTCTATGAAGCTCCTCATTATGTCCTTTAGATACATGATGATGGCCGAAAACTTGCCAATGTATGGTACACATTATTTTCCAGTTCGGGTTAGTAAAGAAATTATTAAAGCAGGATCTAAAAGTGAAAGGAACACGAGTTAAAATTCTATAATAAGTTACAGAATTTTAATAGCAAACAATTGAAGAGCCTTCTTGTAGTGATCCTTATGTCATTGTTGAAAAACTTCTTTTCTAACGCTGTTTAAATGTATTTTCAGAACAAAAGCAATGTTCTTGCATGGTTAGGAATATCATTTGTGGGTATTTCTGTGTACGATTATCATGATAGAGAAAATCCGTTAAAAATATATTATTGGCGATCGTTAGAAAATCTATATTATAGAGATCGAAAATTTAGTCTGGAAGTTCATGATTTAGAGTAAAAAACACCGGATTTTTGTTGGTTTACATTCTTTACTATTGACATACTTCATTTAGATCTAGTAATTCAGCTCCATCACTGACGTCTACAGGATATACACCTGCATCAGCATCCACAACGGCGACTGAAAGTGACGATAAGTTAATTGATGCAATACATGATCCATCAACACAGTAAGAACAAATGCTGGTCACAAATTGCAAGAGATTATCATCAATCTCTGCCTGTTTATGATCGAATTGTTGCAAATTTATTACGTTTATTCTTTTGAAGGATGTCTGCTGGACGACGTGCGAATACGACACCAAATATTAAAGTTCGTGCATGGTTCACTAATTCACCTCAATTTTGTAAAGCAATATGGGTAAGATATATTTGAATGTCGATGATTACTTCAACTGTTGTTAAATTCTGTTAAGAGTATGGCTGTTGCTCAACATCAGTTTTATCTTGATAAAAGAAACTGCAGGGTAAACTATATCAATATATATTTGTTCTGTCGTTTAGTAATATTTTTGGGTGCTTTTTTTTTAGCATAATCAATCTCTCACAATCAATGATCTCGTTCGTGAATTATCACATTCAACTTTGACACTTTCAATAGATAATGCTCTACAGAATGGCTCGTTGTCAAGATCAAACAGTGGTATGTAATTTGTTATTGTAATTTGTTGTGATTATTTTCTATATGAGAACAAACGTTATTTTTTAGCCGTGACAACTTTAGAACAAAATGAACAAGTCGCAGCTGACGTTCAACAATTAATAGATTTGATGAAACAACGCAAACAACATTTTGAAAAAATACTCAATGATAAATTACAAGGTTTCAATCAATTATGTCTAATGGAAAAGGTGACTAGAAAAGCGAATAAGAACCAAACGGAGAGTAAACTTTTCTTCTCTTTTTAGCAACTAACAGGCATACCATCGGATGATTTTGTTCAAGTAAATTCATCTGAAAGTCAAGATAGTAAAAGTAAAAGCATGGATGAATTACTAAATGAACAAGAACAAGAGGTATATAACTAATTTTTCTGAAATTTTTCTTTTCGTTTCTCATATTGAGAGTCGAATGAACAAATAAGAGATGAAGCTACATATTTTAATTCAATGTCGAAATAAGACATGTATTATTAGGTTTTTTTGTAGACTTACAAATGTCATATCTGAAAGGATTATGTTATCTATCTTTTAGTTTATTAAACTAAATCAGCTAAAACAAGAACATGGAATTCAATCAAAAATTGTTGATACAGCCAAAAAATTATTACACGATCAAGCAACTGGAAACAAAAATTTGCTTGATTCAGTATTAAAACAACGATTTGAATTTTACAGTTGTGTGAAAGAGAAGGTATATTTTTCTCTTGTGCTCAACGTTTTAATTCATTATCGTCTTTTAGCTTGAACGTTTAACAAAATTAATTGATACTACACAAAAAGAATTAGCATCACGCTATCCTCACCACAACACTACAGGTATGCAGATTTATTTGAGAATTATGTATCTATAAATTACATTTATTTATTTTTTATTTCAAGCGAAATCATCTTCTCTGAATATAATAAACAGTGCAATACAGAACAGTTCTTCTCATTCACAAAATTTTGCACCCACACAAAAGTCCTCATCTTCATCCCCCAATAGTATAACAAATCAACAGCGTAGTCAAACAAAAAGTCCATCACCCACTGTATGTTTCGATCAGATTATTGATTAAATAACTACTAGTACCTTGTTTTCTTTTTTTTACAGCTACATCGTACATCGTCATATAAACGAGCTTTAGTGAATACTCAGCGTAATGTGCCAACTGCTACTTCAGAGAGTCATTTAGTGACCGATGATCAACTATTGCAACCTAATCTCGACCGAAGGTGAAAAATCACATTGAACTAATCATAAAGAGAAAGAATATGGATCTTTTTAACTGTATGATTATCATTTGAAAAAATTCATTTATTCTTTATTTTCTATTGCAGTCATTCGTCTGATGTCATCAGTGTTGTTGGTTTACCTCCCGAATCATCAGCTATTTTTAATCGTCAGCACAATCAACAATTTTCTACGGTCCTGATGCCACCGGCATCTACGTCCTCTTCATCGACATCTGCATCTGTTCGAAATCGTGTACGAGATCGAAAACAACAATCGAGTGTGAGACACGGGCAAAAAGTGAATAATAAACAAGATGTGAGCCATACAGAAACAGTAACGACACCAGATGATGCCACCCCGACAAACATTGCGACGACAAATATGCGCAGTCTTGATCGAAGACACGTTCGAGTAGTCGGCGGCAGTAAGCCGCCAATGCAACCAAATCCGAGTACAATCGATATTTACGGTAGTTTAGAACGTAATAAACATAAAGTATCGACTCCCACTTTGGGTATTGATGCATTACAACATGATTTTTATCATTTATCAACGAGTACAAATGATCTCGCAGTACAGCAACAGACACCGGTGCATACAACATCGACAATTGTTACAACCGGAAATGCTATTCATCAAAATTCTGATCTAGTAGATAATAGTCGTTCACGTCGTGCTCCACAAACACAAAAGCCAATGACAGCCGTCTTTCAACCCCATTATGATCGACTTGATATCTGTACAACGACGCCATCCACTTACCCACAGCATCACTATCAACCACAAAATCCTGGTACAGTCGGAGTTTCAAATAATCTTATCGATAATAGTTATTATACGATATCAGGTGAAACTGGACAAAAACATGTATCAAGTCATAACAATAATCAAAATCGAAGACGGCATAACGACGTTAGATATTTAGTTGGCGATAATTTTTATCAAAAATCAACAGAACAAAATTATCCATCACATCAGAAACCGCTGACTATGCATCATTACGAAACATCGCCATTATTAGTAAGACGACCTAACGTCGATCATCTTTATCCACAAACACGAACAAACTTTCAGCAACAACATTCCTCCAATCATCCAAATAATACACAAAATCAACGCCACATCTCTCCATCATTTCAACAACAACAGCATCGAATTATGAATGGAGGATTAAATCAAAGGCCAACTGGGCAACAAGCATCATCGTCCTCGTTATTGTTTCGACCACATTCGTCACAGTCATCTAGTTCTCACTCATCAGGGTATGTATTTTGAAGACGCTTTTTTTCTTCATGCGAGGGATATGCCGACTTCTCAACTATACAAAATTTGATTGTCTTTTCATTTTTTAGGCCAACTCGATTAGAATCAAATAGTTCAATGAACTCAAATAGTTTTCACGTTGCTGATGAATTTTCTGACGATATGATGCTTTGGTTAGCCACAACACACGGAGGAAACTCGGCAACGCTTGTGTAATTCAGTGTGTTTTCCTTCGTTTTCTATATTAGATTTTGTTTTTTTTTGTTTTTTAATACAGTGTTTCTCACTTTGTTATTATTTGAATGTGCATCTACAATCTATTTTTTATCTTTTCGCAGTCAATGTTTGCCTTTAGATGATTTGATGTATGTTCGTTCGATAAGAGTAGTAGCAATAAAATAAGAATAAAAATTTAGATTGTATGACAATCAAAAATCTCACGAGACTATTGCCAAAATTGTATGTTTGTTCTATTTGTTAAGCAATACTTCTTGTTATCGAAATCTATTTTCTACTTTTTTTCCGTTTTGTAAATGTCTATATCGATCAATTCACTAATAACGTCAAATTTCTTTATTTTTTCATATTTACGTTCTTTTTTTTTCTTTACATGTTTCTCTTTTGTTTGTTTGCATAATCATCAATTTTACATTTATGTAAATCAACATATCTTTTTCTTTTTACTATTTATCAATTGACTGTTTTTCTTTTTCATCTTCTTATTGTTATTGACCTCTTATTGTAACAGATCGAAGAAAATGCTTTTTTCATATGTATATTGAGTATGTATCTTTGTATGTCACTTTATCGAATAATTCAAAAACAAAAAATATAAACTTTTACACATCAACAATTGCAAGTCACAACATGGAAATAAACTTGACGTTTAATCGTCGAATGAGAAAAATAATTTTAGTATATATAAGGTTGGGGAAAGGTAAAAGTAGAGCAGTTTTAATTTTTTTGATTTTCATACATCATCTGATCCAGTTTTTTACGCTGAATCCGAATATGTACAGTATGTTCAGAAAAA
>CAJNOQ010001060.1:0-36584 GCA_905250885.1 Didymodactylos carnosus | reverse complement strand
CCCCCCCCCCCCCCCCCCCCCCCCCCCCCCCCCCCCCCCCCCCCCCCCCCCCCCCCCCCCCGCCCCCCCCCCCCCCCCCCCCCCCCCCCCCCCCCCCCCCAAGAGTGAGAGTAAAATAATAAAAGTTCACTAGCAAAGTTTTTTACGGTTAATAATTCGAACAGGATGCAATCAACAAACAAGTTTTAGATTATAAAATCAACGATAATAGAAAAAAGAAAACTAGCACAATGTTGAGTTTAATATTTTGTAATTACTTACATTCTTCAATTTTCATAATGTGTATAGTGTGTGTAAACGATTTTTTTATTCAATTTTTCTATCATGTGATATAGAAATGGAAAAAATATGTTTACTAGTTTGAATTTCAATTTTCTTTTAACTCTAGTTTGCTAACTCTTATTCATCTTTCAAAATTCTATTTTATCAAGATTCAATGCTGGTTTTATAATTTATAGTGACATTTTTTATATGAAAAAAGAAACCTAACATTTGTTTTATATAAAAAAAAAGTGGGAAACTTTATGATGTCTATACAATTGAACTGCTATAAAAAAAAAAAAAGTCACTAACAACATTGAGAAAGAAAGAAAAAAAAATTAGAGAACAATAATACTCCACACAGTTCACAAAGGCGACTAAAGTGAGCACTAAAGGTGTTAGTGCAGAAAATTGACGATGAATAATTTCTCTAAACTGCTTCATAATGCTTTGATACAAGTACTGTTTTATCTATTGCACAGATAATTGTTATACTTTTGATGGATGATATATCTTCATTGCATTTTTCTTCAACACAAGAGTACTAATGTTATTAACTAAAAAACTGATAATAGAAACATATGATGTTTATTATTTAGACATTTTTTGATCCGTCATTGTTCGATAATTCATTTTATTTAATCTTCAACTAGAGCTCAAAAAAGATATTTTACTTTTCAAAAACAACATACTTCGTGCTTAT
Source organism: Didymodactylos carnosus (assembly GCA_905250885.1). NCBI lineage: Eukaryota > Metazoa > Rotifera > Eurotatoria > Philodinida > Philodinidae > Didymodactylos > Didymodactylos carnosus. The sequence continues at coordinate 35,620 of CAJNOQ010001060.1, read as the reverse complement.
CTTGTCAAAAGAAGAAAAAAAAAAAGAGTAAAAAATTCGAAATGACTTTTTTTATTCTTGTTTTTAAAGATCACTAATAAAACGAATATGAGAAAAACAAACTTTTAATTGATTTATCTACAGCACATGATTTATTATTATTCTCCGTTTTCAAACATTTTTCACGACTGATCATTGTTCAGACCATACAAACTATAATTTGCTAAACAAAAAGAAACAATCATTCAACAAACATTTTTGATACTATGTCTTAAAGTACTTTTACGATTAGAATCACATTCTAAACAGTAGTTGCATAGCATTTTAATGTTCTTTTGATCGTAATTGATAATAAAAACTTAACCAAAATTCATATTATTAAAAGATATTAAAACTTGTGTAATATTATCATAGAAGTGTGTATCTTTTATTGTTGAAAAGTATGAGGAACGTACTGAAAAAGTATTTGCCATAAACTTGTCTCCATGAAAATTAGAATGATATAAAAGTTCATTGCCATGTGATTGTATTGTAAATTAACAGAGTGGTTCTAATCCTATTTCTATAAGAATTCTAAATTTCGTATCGCCATTATGTGTTATCATTGATCAAGAATTTCGAAGTTTTAAAATTTTGAAATATCAAATTTCTCTGAGTTTTTGAGAACTTGGGCATTTTTGGGGATGTTTGGGAATTTTGGTTTAATGACAAAGAATGTGTGGTTGCGCGAAAAACGTCATGCTGCAGAGATACATTAACCTTTGCAAAAATTTTGTTAGGTATCTTTTCAACCGAAATTTAATCACAAGTGGCTTGGGAGAGTGCTTGGATGAGTGAAGTAACCAGCAGCATTCATTTCAGAATGGCTATTACCACATTCGGAAGTGTCATTTAAGGAGCTGATGCTACTTTTTGAAAGTGTTAACTAGTAGGTATTACCACTTCCGGATGTGGCAGCAAGCAGCTATTGCCACTTTCAATAGAAAGTATCAATAAGTATCAATAAGTATCGCTCTCGACACGACTCTTCCGGGAGCGATATTTCTGCGAACCGCGCAGATACACTTGCAAAGCTGTTTGTGAGTGCGTGGAGAAGGGGAAGTAGTGTGAAAGTGGGTACGAAAAGTAGTGTCATGACTAAAAGTGATTGCATGATGCTGTATGAAATTAGTAACAAGACTTCATAGTGAACAGCAATGAAACACGTATCGGATGTTCAGGATTAAGTTTTTATTCTCATTATAACTTCTTTTTTTTACGTTCCACAATCCTAATTTTCTTATTAAAAGATGCGTTTTGAGCAGCTCTACAGAAAATATATAGGACATATTTTTGTAAATGTCAAAACTGAAGAACTCTAGAAGAAATAGTGTGAAGCTTTAATCTTCATTACTTAGTCACGTAAAAACCACGAAAAAAAAGTTTATTTTGAACACGGTGACTTGCATGAAAGTGAAATCAAAATAAATGTTCTGGTGTTCCGAAGTGTCTCCTTTCTTTTGGTATATCATAGGTTTGATTTAGAGCTATTTTTGTGATACGAAATGCGACTTTACTAAAATTTACCTGAAAAAAGGTGAAAATTTTTCTTTTTCGCCTTGATAATCGGATAGAAATGGAGCTGTTGAAACTCTGTTTGGTCTCAAATGAAAGTAGACATCTGGGCGTTTTCCTTCCTACTAGAAAATTTACTTGATGCACTTAGCAAAGTGTAAAATTAATTTTTAGAGGAATTAGGCATTGGACTGGATTAAACTCGAACCTTAACGCTGTCCGACTGAGCTGCAAAACATTCTGACCGCGACACCTGTTTAGCCATTCACCTTCCGTCAAAAAATGTTTCAAGCCAGCATTATACGACTTGCCACTCTTGCGCTACACGAAAATTCAGCAGTGTCCAGCTCTACAATTCCATGCAAATTCCTAGAACTGGCTTAACTTGACACATTCAAATACATACTATTACTAAGATTCTGGTAACACTAGAATTGGAAGTCAATCAGAATTTGGCAATTCATAGGGAATTTGCATTTTCATTGCTTCATTCCTTACGAATTGACAGATTTTGATCAATTCTGTTAGAATTCTGCCAGATTCCGACTGACTTCTGCTAGAACTAGAACTGGAATTCAACCAGAATCCGGGAGAACTACAGCAATATTGAGCAGATTTTGCTCGGATTCTAACTAGAACTGCAATTCTATCACAATTCGAGTAGGATGTTGCTTTTTGTTTTTTTGTCATGGTTGGATAAAGCTCATTTGGCTGCCTAGAAAAAACGCAGAATCAAAAAAACTTCTGGAAATAAGCAAGATTTCCACTGATATCGTTTTTCTAACAGTCCGATCTATTGTTTTCTGATCCTGAATGAAAAACTGGGTATAAAACACTAACTTTGCATCTGTGGAAGCTAAACGACCGTCAAATGTGTAAAACACGAGCTGAAGCGTTGAAGTCCTACTTGTACATTTTGTAAATGTATCTGGTTTGTACACTTAAAAGACTAGGCGTTCTTCCCATGTCATTCTAATCACTATATTTGTGAGAAAAATTAAACGGATCGGTTTTGCAAAGTTCTGAGCCGATGAAGAGAAGATGTATTTTCTTTTTCTCTTAGATTTGATTACTTCAAGGGAGTCCGATATTTCTGTATAAAAGCAGAAATATTCTAGTGAATTTCTTGAATTCCATTTCCAAAGGGTTTTATTCAAAGGATTAGAATATTGTAGAGCTTTCCAAGGCCATACTAAATGATACCATTTTGTCTTAAACCAGAAATACTTCTTGATACTTTTTATTCTGTTGTATTGTCTGAACAATCGAGTTTTACTAATATATTAAGTCAAATACACTAGATTAAACCTTACTCATAGGCTCTCTTATAAAAACTCATTTCTTCTCTGTTTCCCTACATCTCAAAACCTTCAGCACACTTTTCCCTTCAATTTGAGACGTCCAGTGTGGTGACATATCCTAGAGTAAATCTTCTGATGTGAGATATTGTGGATCGTACATTATTCACCTTTTCATCGTAACTATTTTTTATAGTATAGCACCTCCCGGACGTCTTGAATTAAATGGAAAAGTGTTCTGAAGATTTTGAGATATATCTGCACTCTGCACGCACTCTTTCATTCAGAAAATACGGTAAAACTATAAATACATACTTTTCAAAATTCATCAGAAAAACTAGGTGTGATCCACCTAAGCAAAGAAAATACTTTCACACAGAGTATGAAGAAAATGATCTGACTTACTTTTTCTGTACTCATTAAGATAATTTAAATTGTATGCATGTGTTTTTTACTTCAAATAACAACAACTACAAAGTGTATACGTAACAGTGAGTAGAAAAACCGGACACATACACGAATTAAAGCAAAACATCGTATCATGATGAAAAAGCAAAATAAAGCAATAAAAATATTTTCTTGGCTGAATCTTCTACAGACTGATACATAAAAAAATAAAAACCAAATAAAACGTTTTCTTGTACAACATATGAAAACAAAAATAGATAACAGCAACGGCACAAATAACGAGCACACAAACATATATAGTATATATAAAATAACATATAGTATATGACACATATATTTGACAAAAATAAGAGCACAAAACAATTCGTTTCATTTATCTTCATAGAGTAACACTACCATGTATAAAGTTAAATATTTAAACAAACGTTATTTATCGGCACATATGTTTAAACAATTGGAGGTGGATTAGGACATATTTCTACAAAATAAGGAGTTATCGATAATGTCACAGTTTTCCTCGATATTAGTGACGATAAATACTTTTCTTACCCGAATATGGTGGTGGAGAGCTTTCGTCTATACGAGGCTGCTTTGTGGAATTTTCTACTACGTTTATTGTTGTCTCATCACCATCATGTCTAGTTGATGGCGCTGAGGATGAAAATAAACGTCTGCCTGTTTTCACAACATAAAGATTTTTGAAACGACGATAAATATTAGTCAAGACAGAATTATTATCGTCATTATTCGGTGGTAAATCAGGTTGATTAAGTAATGTATCTTCTCGTCGATTACCGTCAGACGATATGCTAGAGGAACGATATTGACAGTATTCAATCACGATACAACCTGCACATGTAACGGATATAAGAACAACGATAAGAAGAAGAATAAATCGGTATTTACGGCCTTTGGATGAATTTGTACTATCTGTTTGAATATCTGAAATAAAACAAAAAAATAACCAAATTGCCGCTAAAATTCAGTTATCAACAAGCCTTGTTCGACATCAATATAAATAAACGGTTTCTGTCGTTTCAGCCAACAATCACATAGAAATGTGAACGAAGTTCGATCTGTTTTTCTAATAATTACAATTCGATCTAATAGCCAGTCGGCAAAAATTGCTGGATCAGAATTATGTCGTACCTTTAAAAAACGAAAATTTTCTGTTAGAGCTAAATCACTGTTTAGATCAAAGACATACGAATATTCTTGATAATGCCCCAATATTTTGTGTTTGAACATTGAATATATTATGTGCTCCTCGTTCAAACAAATCATTAAGTGGAGAACCCTCTAAATATTGACGATTTAATGGAATCTCCGTTGATGTACCACCACTGCCTTCCATTGTTATATAGACTTTTGCATTTGTCCCACCGAACAATTCTCGAGTCGACGTCCAAACATGTACAGACCATTCAATCACTTCTATAACAAAAATAAATAGGCAGAAAGTTAAAAAAATCAAATAAAGCAAAGTACATCAACTCTAAACAGTAACTCGTTGCATTCTCATTCATCTGAAAACACAACTACATACATAACGGGTACGCAGGAAAAAACCGATGTCTCAGTATTTTGAAGTTTGCCCGCGACATTCAGTTTCAAACATTCAGCTGTTTTTTTTGCAAAACATTTAATTCTCTACAAAATGGTATGCAGAAGATGATTCTGAAATTCGACATGCCGTGTTAATTGAACAGAAATCAAAATACCCCAAAACTTTCAAAAAATAAATTTTTTGCCAGAAACGAACAAAATAGTAGGTAGTATCAACATTTCGATTATTTTTAAAGAAGTGACATCAGACATTTCGCACGTGAATTCAATAGATAAAAACGTTTCTCTTCAAAATGACGCAAGAATGAGCCTGATTGGTTCATTTTTAAGTGAGCACTGTTCATTTTACAAACAGCTCCAAAATGCATGTTGAAAACGTAGAAAAAATAGTCACATGGCTTTTGCAAAAAGCATTATTGAAAAAACGAAAATAATGGCAGAAAATTCGCATTATAGCCATTCGATAGAGAATTCAACGAGCTACGTTTTGGCCTATTCGATGTAGGCACAACGCATACACTCAAGCTTATATTGATGAGATACACTTTTTCGAGTTAAACTTTTGAATTTGTTGTGGTATACCATTCGTTGTTCAATTAAAACGGCATCTCGAGTCTCAGAATCATCTTCGGCTTTAATTTTTTTGTGCTCGGAATTGAGACAGATTTGTGCCCGTTTAAGACTTTTTGTGCCCAGTCCGGATAGAAAAAAATCTTTTTACACTTCTGTGCCCGGATTTGATTGATTTGTGCCTGGTTTTAATTAGATTAGAAATAATAATAAGAAATGTTATTATCATCATTTATTTACTGACGCAGTGGCAGAAATAGATAGAACAGAGAGAATATGTAAGTAGAACAGCTAAACGCCAGACATATTAATACTGGTAAATCATGATAATTTAATTTAAATGTTGTATCAACTTGAAGCAAACTTGATAATGCACCAACAGATATTAGTTTTCTTGTCGTGAAAAAATGAAAATATCATCACATTAGTTTATATAAAACTTCGATACAAATGGTGTATAAATTGCTGCTTGGTCAGATGGTAAGGAATCTTGTTCACGCCATACGCGAAAATCATCAGTCGAACGAATATTCGGTCTTGATACTGAACGATGATAATTTAACAAACTTGAAACTTGTGTACTTGAAACATCACTAGTGTATTCATTTTGTACAACACGACATGTTTGAGATTGAGTTAATCCAGCTGCTACTGATTTTTTGACAATATCTCTAACAGGTGATGGAGCGCGAGTTATACTAACACGATTATCATGATTATTTTCACTAGACATTGAAACAGCAACTTTTTCATCATTGTAATAGATCACACGAATTTGAAAATCGCATTCAGGATATTTTCTAGCTTGAGTACATCGATATGTTACTTTTTTTCCAAGAGCTATTGTTTCGGTTTGTTTTATTGAAACATTATTTTGTTTTATAAATGATTTCATATCATTCTCATTAGAAAATTCTTCTACAAAATTCCACTCTCTCCGAATCATGGTTTAGAGTAAGTTTTAGTTGAAAATTTCTTTCTGAATTCAGTTATAGGGCTATCTTGAATTAGGATGATCAAATGATTACTTCAAATTCTCTATTAATGCATGATATATCAATCGAATTTACGAAAAGAGCCTTGATCAACACTGTCGGTCTGTGAATACTGTATAGTACTTTATGTATCTTGTACATAAACATATAGACGTATATCACAAGCCATATCTGTCAGGATAACTTATGTTCATCTCTGGTTCTACTATTAAAATTTTCTAGCACACAAACCGGGCACAAATCAATCAAATCCGGGCACATAAGTGTAAAAAGATTTTTTTGTACCCGAACCGTGCACAAAAAGTCATAAACGGGCACAAATCTGTCTTAATTCCGAGCACAAAAAAATCTTCGTCCGAATTAAATGGTGAATCTTTTGTAAAAAAACAGCTTAATTTTTAAACGTGAGGATTATGGACCAAATTCAGAATACTGAGAGGCCGATTTCTTCTGTTCCACCGTTACAAGTGCCTTCCTGTCTTTCCATTATCAACACGAAACACTTTGCCTATTGACATTTTACCTGGACGTTTTAACGATAAACATTGAATGTTATGCAAAAGATAAACTTGAAAAGTTAGAAGCAAATAATAGATGATTGATCCATTAATAAACATGTCAAATATAATACGTTTCAGACATGTATCTACAATAAAAAGTACAGATTAGCATGTAATCGGATATTTGATATTAAATGAAGTTATTTTCAGTTTTTTAATAATCATAGATCACTTTATACAACTTTTAAGAACATACACCTCTTGTACATAAAGTGAATCGCATAAAATGGGAAAGAGACAAAATCATTCTTAACACGAGTATTTCTGCTATGGATTGTATAGTATTTTTTATATAAACATATTTTAAGTCAAGAATGGGAAAAATCACTTGGTTTTTTTTTCTGCAGTTATTACTTATCAAAGAAGAACGTGACCCTAATGAATCATGACTTCATGTATGGAATACTTTTTGAGAATTAGAAATGAAAACAGAAGGAATACAATCAGCTGCTGTAAGTCAGTCAGTAAACGAATTTTATCGAGAATTTGCACATAACCAAAAATGGTAATAGTATCCACTGCTATTCTATTTTTATTTTTTATTTTTTAAAAAGAAGTTACATACACAAAAACATACATAAGAAGTTAGTCGTTGATAATAAAAAATGTGATTAATTTCTGACAAACTAGCCATGAAATGATTAATTTTTATCTTTGTGTGCAAAACTAAAGTTAAATATCACTTGATAAAGTTTGTGAGGCTTCTTATCCTCACCGTTGTTTTATGTTACTAATTTCAAGTTGAAAATGTAAAAATGTCCAATTCCAGAGTACAAAGAGCAGCAATCTTTCCTCAAAAAAACGAACAAATCTTCTCGTTATCAGTTTCAATGCTGATCTCTACATTCGTGAATTTAACTATCCAAAACAAAAGTTTACGAATACATTATTTTATTCTTAGGAAAACATGTGACTTGGTGAACGACAGTAATTATTAACCTCAGTAACAAAAAAGTGCAATATGTATTTTACTGGTGTATTTTTAAGGTTTATAGAAGAATGCTTATAACTTTCTACTGTGAGGTTTCGACATGTGCGGTAACGGTAAAAACGTGTTACCGTTACCGACGCTTCGGTAACAACTTCAAATTTTTACCGCGGTAATTTGCAATGGGTAAAAAATCTCAAAATTTTACCGCGGTAAACTTTGGTAAAAAACTTTTTTACCGTTACCGACGGTAATTTACCGAAAAAGTCAAAAATTCAAAACAGTAGTTGTAAAAATTCGGTAAAATCAATTTTCCAAAAAAAAAATCGGTAAAATTAATTTTATTACCGTTATCGGCTTACGGTAAAAACTTAAAAATTTGACTGCGATAAACTTCGGTAAAAAAATCCTTTACCGTTACCGCTCATGCCTAGTGAGGTGTTGTATCAGATCTTGTTATAATGAGAAAATTGCTTCACAGATTTCTTGATGTTACAAAATAAATGACCGTATATTTGATTCACACAGCGTCGTCTTGGGAAACATTTCAGAACTTCTGAAAACTCTTTAAAAAAAACGAATTACAGAAAAAAGACTTTGTGCATTATAGCAAAAATAACTTTGATAAAAACAATTTATAAAAAGTCTTTTTTACTGATATGGTGATAAAGAAAGTTTATCTATTATCGATAGTAAGTCACTAACGCTTATGTTTAATTCAAGACAATACACAAATTTGTACCATTTGTTATTGATAACGGAAAAGCATTAAAAAATGTCATCTCATTTAACTTGTTTTATAATCTACAACACAAACAATTTGGAATTTTAAGGTGAACAATGATTTATTTATTACGAATAGCAATGGATGCTACGATATGTAGATTAACAGAAGTCATTTACTTGAATCAATATCGAATTCTCAACGACAATTTTAATGATAAAATTTAAAACAAATTTTGATAATGATTGATTAATTAATATTTGACTATTTGATACTGCCTTTCTCCAACGCAATACGTTCCATGGATTCCATCTTCTATAAATAATCTGAATCAAATTTTATTCGTTCTTTGATTATTTAAATCTCATTTTGTCAATAGCTTATATCAACTCATGGAATGAATCTATTTTTGAATACCATCGGATATTTTGTTATGCATGTTGACTTCTCAACGATAAATTTCGTTTTATTTTGCTGAAATTATTAATAAACATAGGTTTTTTTATTTCATATACAATTGACTTTTTGAATCCATTTGGTAATTTATTTCTGTTTGATAAACTGTTCAAATGCAGTCAATACTTCATATCTATTGGTTGTTGTTTCCATTTATCAAAGATTTCTTATTCTTTCATTTATCGGCTCAACATCTAATATCTTGAGACACTGATTTGCTTGATTAACTTGTTGATGTCGATTCAAATACTCTAAATACAGTCTTAACGAACAATGGCACCAACTTGTGGATTGACAATCAAAATAATTCTTTTTACTATACTGGCTGATACTTGTACGGAAAAAAAAACTTAGAACCTACACGTTACTCTATCTAAAACTAAAAACATGATCAAAAACGTTGATTAAGAAGTATTTACACTTAGTGGCGGCACTTTACTAGTTACTCGGCGTCACTTTACCAGGTAAAGTAACGAAGTTAGTTACTTTCGTTACTTCTCAAGAAAGTAACGAAAGTAACGAAATTAGTTACTCGTTAATGGTAACGAAATAACTAGATTAGTTACTTCTTTACTAGTAACGAGTAACTAAGTTCGTTACTAGTTACAAGTAAAGTAAAGGTAAAGTACCACCCCTATTTACACTCATTTATCGATTCAATCCTGCTTGGCAATATTAGCCATATTACCTAGAATCTATAGGATAAAACCTTGTCAGGGTAGTTCCTATTGAGATTAAATTTTTGAAACTCCTATCCCCTTCATTTAATAGTGAGCATATCTCATAAAAAATGAATTAATTTTTATTTTTCGGCGTAATGGTTCAATTCTGGTTTATCTTGTAATCTTGATTGTTCGACTACCAATAACATTTCGTTTAGTTATAATTTAAAAAAACGTCGAAAAGATTTCGAGTATATAATCTCAACTCCTTTCTACTGTGGAGTTATGGAGAGGAGTATCACAAAAAAAATATTCTATAAATAGACCACTTTAATTGAATTTTGAGTGTTGGATTCAACTTCTGAGAAGTTTCTAGCAGATATTAACTTTCTACAGGTAAATTATAAAAATCTATTTGTCTTATCAGCTAAGCTGATAATACCCCAGACAAATAGATTTTTATTAATAAGCTGATTCAGCTTATTTTTGTAAATAATATTTTCAAATCTTAATATGAAATATTTAGTTTTTTTTCGATCATTCTGAAGTTTTCTCTCATATCATCTAAAAATTCAGATACACTTCATTACTTTTTTACTTAGAACGAACAGATGCAAAATATTCTTTTAATGATGAGAGAAATAGTGTGTAGTTAGATAAGATCAAATACTTTCGACAAAAAAATTAATTATTACACAAACATCATCGATTCTTTCTTTTCGATGGTATTTATATATATAAAAATTGCATATAAAATACGCAAATCGTACGATATATACAGAGAAAACTGGCATCTGCTATTGCTGTTTGAAAATAAACAGATCGTACAATTTAGACGCTTTTATTTCTCTTGAAAATTACATTAAAAAACATAGCACCCAGAGTAGAAAAAGAAAACAAAAGTATAACAGCAATAACAACAATAAGAAAATAAAAAATTTCAATTACTCTTGTAGTTTGACTTGAAAATATAAAATTCTGAACAACTACTATCACGTATACCATTTCGCCTTCCGTAGGTCAGATCTGTCCACTGGACATTTGCCGCTTTTCTAGAAAAATAAAAAATAAAAAATATGCGTTAATTTAAACAAAATCTTTGTATGTTAGAAATATCAACTTACTTTTAACCATTTGTCAATACATTTAACATGAAAACGATGTAGACATGGTAACAAGCGTAATTTATCTGTTTCTTTATATTCATTTAAACAAATATCACATAATTTGCCCACACACGATGATTCTTCGGCAGTTGTTACTGGATAAATGTTAATTAAATAATTTGATAAACCAGGTTCGCCAAATTGATTTTCATCATCATCTTCATCTGTTGGAAGATTCTCATTATTTGAGTAAAAATCGCCTACACATAGATCACAATAATTGAAACAAAAATATAAATTATACCATCGAAGTGAAAATCTTACCTTCATCGTCAGTAGTCCAGCTAAAATGATACATAAAATCAAAGATGAAGTCTTCCAGTAGAAGAGGGAACAATAATTTTTTTACCTATCACTGTCATCTGCATGAGCTGCGTCAATTACTTCCACACTAGAATTATGTGCATTTGATGTTTCGAATGGATCTGAAGTAGATACGATATAATCAATACGACTTAGGAAAAAAGTAAAAAAGTATTTTACCGTTCTCTCTTGGTGGTAATCCTTGGCTCTCGATTGTGGTCGTCGATAAAATGTGATTTCCTTGTGATTGAAGAGTGCATATTTGACTATTCATAGATTCAGTTTGCTGTAATTCATCGTTTTCATTTTTTGTTCTCATTGTCGCGCATTCATTCAAATGTACATTATTTGTATTTGACATCTAAAACCAATTCAGAATTACGTAACAAATATAAGAACTGCTAAAACAAATAGTGCAGACAGTTTTGCTCTTGCAATATCAAAAATAGGAATAACTCTTCTAATGTTATTCATGTTAAAGGATTATAACGTTTACTTCATTTTAATTCTATAAAATTTGTTATTTGTAAATTTTTCATATTTATGGCAAATTTTACATCTTTCCTTTATTGACAGCTAAACGATGTCAACAACCAAGGGATACATTATAAAAATAAGTACCGACAGAACAACATAGTTAACATAATTAAACAAGTACACTACTTTTTCAAATTCCAAGCAACGAATTACGCAAGTTTTAGTGAGTCATCACTCCGTACAGATCCATATACGAGAAATGTGACAGTGTGAAAAATGATGTCTCGTTTTTTATGTGCATGGATATATATCGTGCTAACGTTTTTTCAGCGCAGGTACAGTTATATCCATAGTTATTCTAAAACGTTCTTATCGTGACATCACTTTTCATTACTAAAAATTCACCAATGATGTGAAAAAAATGTCATATTTTCCCCCATTACATGTTTTATCCGATAGAGTAATGAAGTATCTTTACCATTGATTCTGCTACATTCTCCACCACGAAATAACCTAACAAGTCACATTTTTACTATAACAAAAAACGGTAAAACCGTTAACTGACACATTTTTAACCAATGATTGCTGCATTTTTCTATTACATTTTAATAAAACTAAAAATTCATTTACGAAATATCTATTGCAACATCATATCACCCTACGTGCACATCTGTTAAGAAATAAAAAAAGAATATCTACTTTGTTTACTTTTATAAGCAACTGATTGGAATGACAAAAAATGCATCATTCAACAGAAAGTACAAGGCATCAAAATGAAGAAAAAAATCCCTAATTTAGACGAAAAGTCTGCTGTTTGAAACGGCAAAGAGGCGATCTCGCACTGCAAGAGAAAATCGTAACAACAGAAGTTGATAGTCAAAACGTTTAAAATATCGCTCGCTACACTTGATCTAACTACAAAATGTTCAAGTCAATGAGAAAAATGTAACATTTTAAATAAAATCAATGTCTTTATACTATAACTTTGCCACAGGTCCTGCGTCACTTTTTTGACAGTGTATATATGACTATGACAATATATAGAAGTGTAATATAGAACTGTAACATTCTAGAAATGCGAATAGCTATCTAGCAGCCAACGTGAAACGTTGAACTCATATCGTTCGACATATGGCCTTTCCAATGGTTATATAGGAAATGTGTTGCCATCTGTTCGATGTAATATGATAGGCTTGCGTCGAAAGATATATTCGGCATAAAAATTCGTAATGAGTATGATGGATAACATTATCATGTTTAGAAAATTAGTTTACTAATTCTAAACTTTCAAAATCGTACAGAACTGCTTGAATTTGAGAATAATACTACAGAGAATATATTTAATTTTTACTGCTGAAATGGTTTAGAATGCTTTTTCGGTTATATTTAATGTGTACTGTTTTCAATTGACAATATTCTGAAAAATTTGTTTACATTTATCATCATATATAAATAACAGGGATTACGTAAAAGAATAATATATTAAATACAAACAATAATGTAGAAAAGAAATATTATTTCTAGCGTCGAGAATCGACAAGAGAGAGTCATATGGTCATATGAAACAAAATTTCTCAAACATACCTAAAACCAAACTCAACTCAAATTGACGTAGAACATTGAGCCGTCGTAGTTGAATCAGTCGTAGTAGTCAATAGTCAGCTCAATAACTAACCTTTATTTTACATCATTATTAGGCACATACCTTCAAATTACTTACAACATTATTTTATTATTGATCATGAGAAATTTCAGTTGATTGCGTCAATTTTGATTGAGATAATTACTGTAAAAATGGGTAAAAAGGTTGTATGAGTCATCTTCAAATTTTAGTATGAATTTCGAGAATCATGAGAGACCTATGGTTATATTTATTATATAAATATGCTGTATAGCTAGTGTCCATATCTTACGGTGAGGGTGACTTCTTCGAACTTGTCGTAGCACAAAAGTTTTATATTATCTATTCATCTATTCACAATTCTCCTAATTCCTGATCTGTGTGGTATTTAACCTTCAAACTTCGTGTAAGTAATATACAGGTATTACAGACTCTATCCTGAAAAGTTCGAATGAAAAAGATTTCTTGGGCGGTGTTAACTTAATCAAATGTACTGAAACCTTGCAGATGATCCACATTTGCTAAGAACTATCTAACCAAACTTTTAAGTTAATCTGTATTATGGTTGCCGTATCACAGGAAAAGAATTATAAATGTCTCTCTGCTAGAGCAACGATAGATATTTTTTACTTATTCACTTTTTTTTAAAAACTTCAAAAGAAAACCTTGTTATTTCATTTGGTTCTAGTTCATTCTCTTGTTCCCATTTGTTTCAGAAAGACATAAATCTCAGAAGCATTCAAATACATGCTACGCTTAAAGTGATCATGAATATAACCATTTCAGTTTCTTCTAAAAATGAGAACAATTCATCACATTTGATTCTTGAATAATGTGATGTTTTTTGTTCTCAGTTAATTTTACAATGACATTACATTTTCTAGCTTTATTAAATCTTATCTTAACCACACTCAACTGGTCTTTCTCGAATTTTAGAGGTAGTATAGTCTCGATAATCAGGTTCATCTTTTTTTTTCTAAGACTTCTATAAATGTATCTCTGTTTTTTTCTTGCGAATGTAGAAAAAGAAGAGAAAGCCAGTTTTTGTAAACAAAGCTCCATTTCTTTTTTAAATTAAATTTCCAATTTCCATTTCTGAAACATGTAAGTTCATATTTTAATAGTATAAATTCAGACTTTTATGTTTTGATTCTGTACAAGAAAATTACGAAAACTTTCATAGTTGGATTATTCTCCACCCTCTGTACTTCTTTTTGTTTTTTATAGAAAAAATTGAATTAATGATCAAACGTCTGTTTCTTTCACTGTTTTTATGAATATCTATATCTAATTAAACTACTTAAGAAAAGAAACGTTCTATATCATTCATTTTATAGTAAAAATCGTAATGGAAAAAACCCAATATTTTCTATATAAAAATTGTTAAAAACGACTTAATATGGATTTTTTAACTGAAAGGTTCAATGTACATATATTGTTGGTATTCTGTGAATCAAAATACGGGTAAAACAATTTTCAATAAGAAAAAAGAAACGTACGATTAGTCGCTACCATATCACTATGACAAAGAAAGAATGTAACTGAGTACACTATTATTCACTATATCATTCTGTAGAAATAAATTGACAGAATATTGATGTTATAAAAAGAATACCGCCACTCATAATTTATATAAATTCTTGAATGAAATAGAGAATACAAACAAAAAAATTGAAAACAAGGTCTCTGAGCCGTCATTAGTCCAACAAGATAACACAAGTTTATTCCACATATATTAATTGCGTCAAAATTAGAAAGAAAGAAAAAAAGAAGGACAGAAATAGCTCAATCCCATTCCATAAACAAATAATATATATGCGTGATGATCTTGTGTATGTGTATGTCTGTGTCTGTGTTTAAGAATAATTAGAAAAAAAAAATCACTAGACTATTTTTCTCTCATTTAAGCTTATAGATATATTTTGAAAATGAACGAAAAGAATTTTTTTTTTTTTTTGTTGACTTGAAATTGTACGATCAAAGACCTCAGAAAAAAAAAATAATGTGCTACTAGATTCTTTTGTTCTTATTATACAGCAAAAAAGCAAACAAATAACGAAAAGGATATACTTTAAAATTATCTTAATTAAAACGTGGACGTCTTCCTCCACCACCATGTCGTTGATTATGTGATGCTCGGTCTGTTCCATTATCTCGATTATGATTGTTTACAGTGCGTGGTGGACGATAAGAACGATGAACGTTTGAACGATGTTGTGGAGCTGTTTGTTCGACAATTACTGGAGGAACACGACAAACTGGACAAACATTATTTTCCTAGAAGAAATAAGATAATATTTTTGTTTTTATATTGAATAACACATAATGATGATTATTAAAAATATCTATTAATAAGAAACTTTTTATTGTGTTTAATAATAAAAATGAAATAGAATCAATGTTTTCTTGTTATCTGATCAACATTTAAATGTTTCATGTTTGTTCAATTTATTTCTAATACTTACTGCTAACCAACGAGTTGAACATATTTTATGAAATTTGTGAGTACATGGATAATCGTGTAACGACTGATTTTCTTCAAAATTTTCAAAACATATACTACACGTATTTCCTTCAGTTGTTAAATCATTGAGTTTTGTAAATTTTACTGTTGATATTTTCTTAATTTGTTCATCATTTAATTTTTGTTTATTTGCACCGGTTATTTCATCTAATTCTAATAATGTCTAAAAATATTTTAAAAAAAAGAAAAATCATTATTTTTATATAAAACAATCAATAAAGACAAAATTCATATTTACCTCATAATCTTCTGCTCCAAAATCTCCCTGATATTGTTGTAAATGTCTTACATCACGATTTCCACCATGAAATCGTCTACGGCCATATGCACCATGTGGCATGTGAAGAGCGCCTCTCATAAGAGCGTGCATAAATTGTTGTTGAACATCTATTTCATCATTATCATCATCGTCTCCATTGGCATTTCGATCTTGATTGAAAAATGGATAAAATGGAAATACTCGTACAGCATGTGGCATCTGTCTAACATAATTTTGTAATCCCATTTCTTCACGTTGAAGACGTTGAGCTAAATTATTATCATCACTCATATTATTTGGTAATGATTCAAATGCAGCTTCTAATGATTCGTTTGTATCATAGTCACTAATATTAAATTGATTATGATGTTGTCGATGATTTCTTCTGTTATCAAGAACATCTTGTTCATATTCTTGACGTTGTAAATGCCATGCTAATTCTTCATCTGGTGTTGATGGAACACGTTCATTACCATCGACATTAAATAATTGACGAAAACCATGTGTATCATTGTCACTATTGTTTGATGTTTGACGATTAGACGATGAACGAAAAGTGCTATGCAAATTTGGCTAAAAAATGAAAGATAAAAGTAGATAAAATCAAAACTAGTCTAATCCAAATAAATACTTTTCTCATAAAAAGGAAATTCATAATATTTATACTAGATCACTGCTAGAAGAATCTTTTAGTTCTGATGCTGACATTCGTTTGTACATTCTAACAATAGTTCTCACTTTCATGTTGCTCATATTCAGTTTTAGAGAGACGCAAAGAAAAAAAAGAATTCAAAAGTAAAGGTGAACATTTGATATCAACGACAAATAAACCAATAATGGAGATAAGAGTTCTAACGATAGTCATATTTAACATCAATAAAAATATAACTAGTCTCCCATATTTGTTCTCACTCTCTACTGATGATAGAATGTTTAGGCTTAGAAATAGACATTTTTCCTCCTATTTTTAATAAAGGAAAATTTGTATTTTAAAATAAATGGCAAAAAATTGATCTCGATCCCTATCTCTATCTCACAGAATCCTAATTTGCATTCACCTAAATTTCTAATGGCGAGTGCAAATGCAGTTTTTATATTTATAGCGTTTTACTGTTCTTATAAACAGCGAAAATCTTTCAATTAACAAGGATAGGAAAAGTAGTTATTAGTTCAACATAAAATGATGTTCAAATCTACAAAATAAGAATCGAATAATCTTAAGCTGACACAGCAACAAATTCTACGATAAATTGACAACATCGAATAAGAATCACCTACAAAAATGCTGAACTTACATAAATTCTTTTGAATTCCTCTGAATTAAATATTTCCTGCAAACCACTAACAAATCTTAATACTTTAGCCGTTCTATTACTTTCACCCATTATCTTTCAACAAAAAATATGTTCTGTTTTAAGATATTATTAAAGTCAATGAAAAACAACAAAAAAAATAACATTTAAAAGTGTCTCTGTATAAATTAAACTCAGGCTTATGACATTAAAAGTGTATCTCTAACAGTAATATTGTTTATGAATATTTTGACAAATACTTTTCCTTTCTGGTTTTCAAAGGTTTTTTTCTTCCTTCTCCTATTACTATCCTATTAAACAGTGTTTTTTTTTAAAATACATCTATTCTTTATTTTCGTAGACTGATAAAACAAGAAACGAAGAAAAAAATATGATATTATTCACATGAAACATAATCAGTTTTAGTTTCAACAAGAGAAGTAAAATGAGAAGACAGATTTTTCATTGAAAATTGTCGGCTGAAATCATTGAAATGACTAATTTAGTGCAAAACTAAAACTTTAAGTATACCACTTCTTTTACTTCAAAAATCAAAGGAATTTTTTAGAATGTTTCCAAAAAGCATTGGATTTGGTTTGAACGGTGTTTATTGAAGAGTTTGAAAAAGACCACAACAAGTACTTTGTACTCAGTTTAGTGCTATCACAATCAACTATAAAACATAATCACAACTAAAAGCAAGAAATTTGTTAAGAATGATCGAGATAGACAATCTTTGAAGACAAGAAAGAAAAATGATGCAGAAGAAACAAGAGAAAAGAGAAATGTGAAAGTTAGTTAGCGGAAGTGTAATCTCATATAATAACATAAAAACACAGAGTAGAAGAAAAGATATATATAGATTTTTTGTTTTTAGTATAACAAACGAGTTGAGAACGATTTGGTTTGTTTTACAGAATTGAGTTTTTAGATATGACTGCTGTTGTGTGTGTGTGTAGATGAGTGATCAAGAGAACAATTTTTTAATTATTTACTTATATCAGGCGTTTCTAAAATCTTTCGCTATTTTTAATAAATTCAATCAATTTTGTTAAAAAGACCCTCTCTTTTAAAACGTGGAAAGTTGATATAAACTTTATTTAGTAAGAAAGAGAAGAACAGTACAAAGATGAAAGTGGGAAGTTCATCAGGTAGTGTTGAATTGTCTCAACTTCGCCGCAGTCACAGAAGGGATCTTCATTTAAACTACGTCTGTGTAAAATCATACTTCAGCTGAGTCACGCCTATGCGACACCGACAATAGGTAATTTCACGTATATGATTTTCTAAAATAGGAAATTTTCGTTTATTCGCTCTTATTAATTTATTTTTAAACGGTTTTATTCTTAACGTTAACACTATAGTATTGGATTTGATCATGTATGAAGCAAAGATAACAGAACTCTTGAGCAGATCAAAAAGAAACAAAAACATGTTTTTTGCAAGGAGTCACTCTACAGAATCTTCTGTGAAGGACACAATAAATTAGATTGGTAGAGAAACATATTTAAACATGTTCTAAAATCAAATTATATTTACTAAATCGAGTTTTGAATAGAGATATTTTTCCTCTTGTTTTATTTGAATGACTAGATCATTGAACAAAAATGGCTTTTTCACGACACTTAGATGAACTTTATAGTTGAATCAACTCAAATTGAACTTTATTTTTAGGCGTCATATGTAAAACAAATTATGTACAGAATGTGAGCATTTTATATAATTTATTGCGCACAGTTTTTTTCGCTTCATTCAAAGTTTTCACCTACTTCTCTATGTCTGTTTGGTCGATATCTTGCATATACATCTGTTGGACGTCTTGAACGTTGTATACTTTCATTATTATGAGTGAGAAGAATAATATCATCATTCCTATCAACTAACTGGTTTGAATTTGAACGTGATGCTGACGGTTGTTGTGTTTGTCGTTGATGTTGTCCCTGAGAAAATAAAAACAAAATATATTATCGAAAAAATGGAAAAGAGTTGTTATTATAGAACAGTTAGCGTACATCGATCTTATCTGTAACTCCATCGTGTTCTGTCACATAATTTCCTAAAATAGTCGGTAATTCTGGGCGCGATTGTTGTGCAGGAAACAAACTAGGTGATGTTGAATTACGTTGTTCACTCATTTATGCATAAATAAATAAAACCATAATGAAAAAAATAAGTAGACTTTTATCTAAAACAAATGATTAGAAGAAAAAAAAACATTCTGTTGAAGTCTGAATGATTTTAGATAAAACTAAGCATAATAGCACAAATAGAATTTTTGTTTTCATTGAAACAATCTTCTTCAGTTGAAAAGAAGGAATTAGATCATGGTGAGCCAGAACAATTTTTCAAGATCTTAACTCACACATTTCAAACATCTCATTGTACCAACGATTAATGTCCTTCGTCTTCGTGGACACGCCATTGGCTCAGTGTTGTGACAATGCGTTTATGATTGTTAAGTTCTGAAAGATAGCAACAGCTTTTTACAAGGTATAGACGAAATCTGGAAACAGAAACCTTTTTACGAGCTCGGGACTACAAATTCGGTTAATGTAAAAATATGTTTTGCACACTTCAATAAATAGCAGCAAAACTAGGGTAGTATCTTTGTATTATTTTAAATTTTTAACAAATTTGACCTGGTTGCATGATAGTTGTCTCATTATTTAGTGATCTATAATAAAAATGTCAGGTCCTATCATTGCTGAGCGAAAATCCGAATTTCAATTATCCAGAAAGCTTTTCTAGATCCATATAGAAACAGAGGATAACTTTTGACACACTGCTTTTTCTTAATTGTAAAAGAATGTACGGAAAACAAAGATTGACAAATTCAATTAACTACGATTTTATTCTCAGCAAATATATATATAGGTTTTTTCTCATTCATTCATATTCCATGTAATATTTACGGTAAGAATTTTGTATTATTTAATAATACAAAATGTCGCTATATAAATAACGTCAAAGATCATTATTATTTGCCTTATTTTGTAAATCAATTGCCAATTGTTTAATAATTGTCACAAATTCATAAAAAACAACAACGAGATTATTATCTGTTACACTGTGTCGTGATAGTTTAATAGTGGAGTACAAGTCTAACAATCCGGTGATGTATTCTGCGTTCGATTTTCCAATCGAGGCGCATTTTTCTTCAACATTACAAATTCATAATCATTCAAGCCAAACTGCTATTTCAAAGATCTTCCAGGTACAACATTTGCAGATAGTGTTTTGAACATGATTTTTCAAATCTGTCAATGAGGACGAGGCTAGACTGTCAGATGGTAAAAATCGTAGATTTACAACTTTTCTTGTTAAAGAATTATTCAAGAAACAGCCACGTTTCTATATTTTGACGGTGTTTTTTAACAAGCCTCTACTCATCTCTATACTCTACAGAGATCGACAGTAACAATTTCATTTTTAATTAAAGGTGCGGGATTCATTTATATCAACTTTTAATGGTAGCATTAGCTGATTATTACACGATTCAACCGGAACTGTAGAGAATAAGCACGTCAGAAATAACAAAACTGGTGAAAATCTCTGCTAGCTGTAAAATAATCTAATTTTGTACTAACGATGAAATCTTCTCAAATTATTAAAAGTTTTCTAATAAAATGTAGATTTTTAGGGATTATTTTTGATGTTGTCCACGAATCTGAAAGTCATTTCGATTATTGCGGCTTTCTAGAGGAGAACAAAATCCGAACTTCTGGAGATGAATCAAGAACTGTCAACTGAACAGATTCTGATTCATTCATTTCGTCGAGCACATCAAGTAACCTGCATGAAATCGTTCCTAAAACGGAAAAACAACTTTTAACAGAGTTATAAAAACTATGGTAAAAGAAAAGCTGAAAATTTCACATTTTCCACTGTGGTTACACTGAAAACTAAATCTAACAATAAATGTTTTACTAGAAAAGCTTTTGATCGGGAGATCATTTCTGCTCACCTGAGAAGATTCCCTCGTGATTGCCTATCAGAAATAAATAGCAAAAAATGAATTTCTCTATACTTTTAGCCTAAAAGCTCTCTCTTTCTCCCGACATACAAATAATGTACTGGGAAAGACTAACTGGAGATTTATGTTAATCATCCTCACTACCAGAGAAACAATTTTAAAACAAGTCTCCTCATAGGTGACTAATTGATTTTGAAGCAAAGTTCAGAAAGAAAGAAAATGGCGGGTAAGGATGAGTAAATATTTTGGTAAATACTTTTACAGACACTGCAGTCATAGTAAAGAAAAATAACATCTACTGAGGTAAATTTTTCTCAGTAAATTTATTTTTATCGTTACCGACTTTTTCCCGCTGTACAATTTTGTTTACCGTCAATTTTTTTCAGTCAAAATTGTTACCTTTCTCTCTCTCTCTCACATTACAAATTCTTTTTTTACCGTTAACTTGTTATGGGAATTTTTATAACCATGTGAAAAGTTGACTCATACGAATTCTTTACAATTTTTATTTTTATCAAAAATTCTTATAAAATATTTTTGGACTGAACAGTTCACTACAGTACTCAACTATGCCATTTGATTCTTTTAAATTGATTCTTTTATATCTGTGAATTAGTGAAAGTTTGTCTTCAACAAACATGCTATAACTCAGAGCATCGGTTCATAACACAGAACATTTATCCTAGGACTCAATATGGAACGAAACAGAAATCGTCCTTACACGCAATTCTGCACGAATTTTTTAAAAATTTTAAATTCTCTCAGAAAAAAACTTTCATCAATAGTCGATCCCACGCGCAACTCTGATCTAACGCGTATATCATTGAGAGACTTTTATAGTGTTGAAAAAATTAATTCTTTTTCTTATTTAAATCGGTTTTCAAAACTATACAGAGACATTCTAACAAAAATATTTTGCAGAAATAAATTCAGTACAAATATATTTTTACTATGGTTGAAAATAATTTTTTTTATTGTGATATTTTTCTTTTTTCTCAGTTAAAATTCATTTGATCGACAAGTATCACGGTAAAGGAGGCTTTGCCGTTAATGAACGTAAGTTACCAAGTGTTAATCATTTTTACTGATGAGCTCTTCTTTCAATCTTGATTTTAATTCATTCAAATAGATAATGTAAAAACACTCCAAATATGTGGCTAAGTTTGTAACAACTATTGAAAAATTCAAGTCTACTTGATTTATATACGTTTTAACAATGTACATTGTTAATTGTTTAGAAAAAAAATCTGTTTTCTATTACGGTGACCTTGTAGTCTCTACTTATGTAGACTATTTTATATATAACAAAAAAAAACTTGTTTGGCTGAAAAATATTTTAGTTTAAGCATTTAATCTTGAACTAAAACGCACTCGAGAATATATAAATTCTCATTATACCATTCTGAAACTTAAACTATCACACACAATATCAATTCTTGCATGAAGTTAGGATTGAACACACGAACTGCAAAAATATCTTGTTTAACGTAAGTTAGTTTAAGTACCCGTTTCATTTTAAATAATCTAAAAGAAAAAAGTCACGAATAGTTGACATAGACACCACAATATCAAAAAGAATATTTGCCGGATTTTAATATGAATCACAAGTTTCAAAATTTAGAAAGAAAAAAGGAAAAAGTTGACCGTTTTATTTTCATTACTCTTTTCATATAAAAAAAAAACATTTATCCAGTTAACTTTGTCTCTTGAATACAAAAAATTTGCATACACACACACACACATAAAACAAACAAAATCTTTTTTTTTTAATTGTAAAAGTATCTCTCAATGACAAAATTAGATAACATGAGATCTACACAATAGTCTTAACCGGATTTATTCACGCATATCTAGATTGATGAAAAACAACAACATAGAATTATGGTTATTATAATAACATTTTACTTCTATCATGTGCAAGTGCTAATGTACGTTGTATATATGTTTTACTTAATGCAAGATCTTTTTCTAATTCACGTAATTGTCTTTCAGCCGTCATACATTTTTCTGTTTCTTCTTGTAATTTTAATATCATTGCATTAGCATCAAATTTTTCTGGACAACCATGAAATATAACCATACCTAGAGAAAATATGAATAAACAAGGCTGTGAATAACTGTCAAACTACACATAGTTTCAAATTATGTTATGACCAGATCTTTATGCAAACAAACATGTTGAGCCAAAACAATTGATCAACAGGCTTGCCTTTCAAAAAGTCCTACTTTGAATGAATACAGTGTGTACTGAGAACAAGAGATCTTTTTATTTTGCTGCGAGTATTAATATGAATATTACCTGTGTTATTAAAACAATCACTGTTTCTATTTAACTCATGAATGAATTATTACACACAAAGTTTCAATAAAGATAATAACTCACTAAGGCTTTGACTAAAGTGTTCTTGTATATATTTACCGTCTTTTTTATTGATTGATGCAAATATTTGTCCATTTTCAATCATATCTAATAAATATTTTTCTGCTTCTTGTGCTGATCTTAATTTAACACGTTGTGCTAAATCATTCAATGATACAGTTAAAAATGTTTTTGTTAATTGTTGTATACTATGACGTATAAATGAATGAATGGTTTGCTTAACAAGACCCAAATTTTTATCACGTTGAAATTGTTCTTGATGTCGATGTATAAATTCTTGATAGTGTTGTAAATCATTAGTATTAAATAAATTTGCTAATTCTGTATATGTTGTACATAAACTTCGAATAGCTTGTACTACTGATCGACTTGTATACGATGGTAGAGCAGCTAGAGAACTACTTGTTGCATTTGTTGTCGTAGACAAAGTTGTAATTAATATTAATTTAACGAGAATATATTTTTTATAGGCTTCAATCATAATTAAACTTGTTACATTCGCTGGTATAGTGAGAACATTTTCAAAAAAATTCATTGCACGATCATATTGTTTAACACAAGCATAAATCATACCACCATAATAATAATACAATAAAAGATATTTTACATCAAATCGACCATTTTCACGATTGATTTCAATTATATCAGTTTCTAAATAATGTAATGCGGGTTCAAACCATTGTGCTAATAAACATAATTGATACAAATCACTATGAATCGATAATAATTGCCCAGGTTCACGTCGAACTAATTCTAATGCATGAAAAAGAAATGGTATACCTAAAATCAGATAAAAAAAAATTCGTCTTCAACTTTGATTGGAATACACGATGAAATACTGTGGTGTATTGAACAAGAATAACATTTTATATGTCGTTGAAAATACATATCACAGAGAAAAAATTTATTTTTTTCATTCGTTAGATGAACAAGAAATGTATTGCTGCAGCAAAATGGATGAAGCAATGCGTACGAACCTGATCTTGCTCTATTTTGACTTCGTAAACGTTCAGTTATCACATGACATATATCGCATATAAAATGTGGAAGATATTGTACCTGAGAAAAATAAAATCAACAATGCTATATTACCGTTTTTTCGAATCGTTCATTCGACAGATGCAAACCTTTAAAAACTATTGACTACGGAGAAGATGGCAGGGTACTAAAAACTAGGGGGCAATATCCTATTACAAGTCCGTAGAACTTTGGGTACAATCCATAAAAACAATCAGAGTTAGACTAACGGTGTTTTCGAGCTAGTTTAACTCAAATACACTGTCTAACTCCAACTACTTTATTAACTCCAATGGTGGAGTTGTCTAGCCCTGCTAATAACTGACAAGTCTAATTTGTTAGCACTCTAAACCGACAGCAGTAGCTGTAGGATGGGTATTTTCACTTTTCTTTCTTAATCTTTTACCTGTTCGGGTGAACATGTCTGAATAAACGTTTCCATTTGTGTTAAATATCGATCAAAATCTGGTATGCTCGGTGCACGAGCAATTGTATGCAACGCACCCAAAGCACATAATGTATGTTCAGGCAATGCAAATGTTGTCAGTATAGTTTCAATATGTTGAATATTTTTATGAAAAACATTTGATCCTAATAGTGATTGAGCTAAGTCTTGATATTTATTGTCACTTGACAAACGCCGAATATGATCAACATATTGATCTAATGCGCTCATGATCAATTTGTTTCACAAATATCTAAATCGCATAAAAAAAGCTCATATTACTAGAGAATAAGTATATAGCTATCACCGATCGGGGCGATTTTTGCTGACTCAGGTTTCCAGTTCAATGTATGACGTCACATTACTGCACTCTTAATTTATTTACTCTTGACTTATGCACAGAGAAAACAGGTTGTTGGTCGGTTCAAGAGATATAAGCAGTACGGAAGAAGTGGTGAAGAAGCGAACACAAGCATCATGTATTGCATAAAGTAAGGAATTAGAGCTTGTACGCATTTACTTTTAGATAATTTAGTCCAAAAAAAAATGTGTCTTACATAATGATGTTTGATTCTCACGACGGAAGACCCCAACTATCGGATTGATTTTGCCCTCATCATTTGACCACAAGATGACCTGGTTGAGACTGGAAAAAGCTAAAACTATTCTGTGCCCCGGGTTGTTCCTTGTAGCGATATCGAGTTTTTACTCTCTGCATATCAAAAACTAATGTTTTACCGATTTCGTCTGTAGTACGTTGAGTAGCCAAAATGTTTTTACAAATAGACCTAATTATCAGGTACGTGTACCAAAAGTTTCAGCCCGATCGACTCTAAAGGCCTTGAGATATCGAATTTTTTCATTGTATAGATAGTGAAAGGAGTTTCCGCTCTTTTGTTTTTCCATGAACTGACACAAACATACGACGCACGGAATGTAGCATAAAGTGTGGTTAGAGTTGCCTTATTACGATCATCACTTGTATTTAGTGTCGGCAAGCTCTCTGCTTTGGACACTTCTTTGTTAGTTATCGTATTCATTAGTCCAACTGTCAGATATTTCATGTCTGTGAAAACTCGTTTCAATACAATGGAAAAATTCGATATCTCAAGGCCTTTAGGGTCTATTGGGCTGAAACTTTTGGTACACCTACCCGATAATCAGGTCTATTTGTAAAAACATTTTGGCCACTCAACCCACTACAGACGGAATCGGTAAAACATTAGTTTTTGATATGCAGAGAGTAAAAACTCGATATCTCTACAAGGAACAACCATAGGCACGGAATGGTTTCAGTGTTTTTCTAGTCTCATCCGAGTCATCTTGTAGCCAATAGATGAGGGCAAAATCGATCTCACAATTAGGGCCTTCCCTCGTCAGTTATGATGTGTGAATAGAAAGAAAAAAGCAACCATTCAAATATAAGCGGATGATACAAAAAATATTTAGCGTTTCTAAAAGATACACCTTAAGAAAGTTTATCATTTTGCATCCTTTTTTGTTATTTTTTTCGATCACTAATATCAGTTCCAATTTTGATCTTGACCAGAATGTTGTCTAGATCTGTATTTTCTTTTGACGAGGGACTAGCCCAAACTTCAAGGTTGCGTGAATTCACATCATGGATGCGGCCAATGACGATCTCTAATAACTATTTGACTACGAAAGATGATCAAAAGATATGGTTTGAGTTAATTTTTTTAACTCGGTTTAATGAACACATCGTTCCCTCTAGAAACAACATGCGCTTGGTAACGTAGACAGAAGTAATGTAGGAGATTTTTACTCAGAATAAAGTCTAAAACAAAGTAATAATAAGAAGGTAAAATACACTGCTAAAAGTCGAACATTCACTTCTCTCGCGTTTCTCCCACGCACATAAGTGTAAGAAAAGAAAACAGACAAATACATATATCGTGCGCGGAAAATTTGAAGCAAAACAAATAAACAAAGGGAAACTAAAGAAAAATCGTTGTATGTAATAGGATAAAACATCTGGCCAATTGAAAAAGCTATTTTCCAAATGGTCAATTTTGAGTTATTCTTTAACAATGGAAATTTGACAGACAGCGCAGAAAGATGTCTATATTCTGAAATCTTCGATCAGTGAGATATGAGTTACAGGAATCCTGTTTACATGACAGGGAAAATATAGGTGTCGTATGTGCTGAAAAACTATTAGAATGTTTCCCTTGTCTATTATATAGAGGCAGGAGCTGAAAAAATGATGAAAAGAACGTCTAGGTGTAAAAAATGGGGTGTTATGAATCGATATATGATTAACAAATCTGGGTAAATTATTTACTTTGACAAGAAATTTTTCTCCGAAGAGAGCCACTGAATTATTCTTGATGTAACGATATGGGGTACCTTTTATTTTAAAGGCACCAAGATACGATGCAAACCTACAGCGGATCTCAGTGGTCCATTAAACGCAGATACCTCTTTGCGCCGTACAACTCGTAAATCGTCGCGCTGATTCCGAATATCTAAGTTTCAAAAATTCGGTTTCTCTGAAAAAAAAACATCAAATTTTGATATGTAAAAAAAGGAAAAGAATTTTTCCTTCTGAAATACAAACACTTTCGTTCTATTTCTGAAACAGTAGTATGGTTCCTTTCTTTCGAGCATTATATAGCAAGCGCTTCAGTACTCTTAGCGAAGAACACGATAGGTTCAAGTATTGGCAAGAACGAACATTACCCAACAGACCCAAATATATAGTTATGTGAGATTTATTTGATGACTTTTTTATTTTTCACTGTTATTCTCAAAACAATGTTATGTCGGTGAAAACATATAAGTAAGAATAAAGTAACAAATAAAAAAGATCAGTTCAGATCATAATAAATAGAAAATAAATGCTTTCATAAATGTCGGAAATATTAGTTAAGTGACGCAACAAAAATAAAAGTGAAATTTCAACACATACACATACATACACACACAAAAAAAAAGGGAACAAAAATAAATTTGAGTGAAATCACGCGGGGTTAGTTGAAGGTTTATCTATCAATGGTGACTCATTGCTCGAACGGGGATTTATCTTTTTCAATTGTTCATAAGCAATAAAAAAGACAACATTCCATGGGCCGAGTCTCAGCCAATTGGGTACAAATCCTTTGTAAAGTGCAAAGAATCCTTCGTTTTTAACAGTCTAAATCAAACAAACTGAACTTCAATTTTCCATTTATTAAACTATTGGAAAGACTCACCTTAGTGAGACAATCAATTGCACCATTATAATTCGTACTCAATGGATTTGATAACTGTCCTTTCAATTGACTTTGATTCATCAGACGTGTCTGATAAAAACAAAAAGAAATAAACTATGAACGCTGATATAAATATATAGAGGCTTACTCGAACAACATCAATAGGTGTCGATGCTACGGCACCTGCGAAACCGGCAACAAAAGAACATAAAAAATGGGTACTTATTGTATCGGTTCCACTCAGTCGGCATAGAAACTGTTTTTTTGTCCAATCGTAGATAGATAATTCAACACCTGAGACAACAGCGGCCCGTTGTGCATTAGGGATGACGCCCTACAAATAAAACTGCTAAATAAAGATTATCTGATGAGACAAAGAATACTTACTCGCCAAAGACCGCGAACGCCTTCCTTTTGCGCAATTGAAATAATGGCACGAAACAATCCTTTGTTTTGAATACTGGGATGGTTCGCTTGCATTCGAATCTAGAAAAAAAAACATAATCATAGTGGCATTAACTAATTGAAATAATTTCCATAGATGATCGTACTTTTAAGAGATCCGTCGGTGATGCCAGAGCATTAGCCACTGCTCCAGAAAACATGCCACTAACTACATTAATGTATAATTTTTCAGTGCTTATATCTTTTGAAAATAAACGCTTCAAAGTTTGATAAATGCCTAAATAAGTACAATATTAAGTGTGAATATTTGTGTAGGATACTTTTTTTGTTACCAATTTTGAATGTTCCATATGTTGCTTGACGAAGTAATGCTGCTGACATACTATAATTGAAATATTTGTCGTTAATTAATCAAACAGACGGATATCATTCCAAAACGTTCCTTCTTAAGCTACATGTGAATGCTTGCATGTTGGGTTGATATAGGGATAGAAAAAGTGGAATTAATCGTGCATGAAATATGTCCTACAATGAAGAGGAACGTTTGAAGAATGAAATCCGTAAAATAAATATTTATTAACTGACCCATTGTAGAGTGATCTAATACCTTCCTCATTGGAAATTTTATATAGTGCATGAAACATATTTCGATACTTCTTTGCAATTATTTTTCCTTCGCTTGACTGTCCTTGAATTTGAAGTCGAGTTTTAGTCAAATCGAGAGGAAATGTAGCTAGAATAATAAAAAAAGGCTTTAAATAAACGATAAGTGATAAAAGTAGTGACCTGCCTAGCTCAGCCACCGATGATGCAATGCCTCCCTTAAATAAAAATAAAATAAAAAATTTGGATCATGGGTGGATAGTGGACGTAACATACATATACAAATGGCCTCCAATCGTTGAATATCATACTCTCATCTGAAAATAAATATATTGTTAATGAATTCATTTTGTATGGTCAGGTATAAGGGAATAGAGAAAAGTTGTTTTGATGAAAATACTATACTAATAAAGTTTTTGACAATGTTTGCTACAAAATTAAACTGCACAAATTTATCCCTTTACAGCCGGCTGCATAAGTCATTTAGTAACAATATCCCCTTCTGTGCATATTCCTTTTCTGTCGACTGTCAAAAATTAACTAATAATATTCCTCCCTTTATATTTATTGTTTCGCTGTGACAGGGATCGGCAAAGTGTATTCTTTTAGAACGAAATTCCTTCGACACTTAATAGATCGATGTTACCGGTAGTCAACATCCGGCCGTAAAGGGTTATATGTAAATACAGTTTATTGATAAACCGAGTTGTGATTTAGGTATACAACTTAACAGACTAACGGCCAATAATAACCCTAAATCTGATTACGAGTTATCGAAAGAATTTTAAGTAATATCAGTGGCATTTAAGGAAAAAGAAAAACGATCCCGATCTATTTTCTTTTCTTTCTCTTTTAACTCTTTCTTTTTCATGTCTCCTCAATTTTTTTATCCTTTCGTCTGAATTTTATATATCTACATGTTTCCACAGCTGATCCTTCGTATACACTTCGTTACATCGCCTTTTACTTGTACAACATATCTTTCTGATGATGAGTCGATTAATTTGAAATAGGCATGTACCAATTCTTTTTTGAAGATTATTGAAAAGAATTTCTAGTTCTAAGACTATTTATTTTAAATCTTTTTTCTATACATAGGATTGTTCGGTAGGTTTTTTCCTACAGAATGAGGTATAATGAAGTTTGTATTTCCATTTGAGAAGGCGAAAACAAGGAAAATATTAATCAATTCCCCCCAATTTTAATTTTAATTCTACTTTTTAAAAAATTGCCTATAATGTTTAATCTAATGCTGGCACAAAATTTTCAAATAGCTTGTTTTGTAGAGAAAAGTCAACGCTACAATCGTACATTGTGGGTAAAAATTGATAACAAATGATTTGAGAAATACAATTATTTTCGAAGATGCGCCAAAAAAACAAATTCTGGAATTGGTGAATGCCTAATTCGAACATCAAATAAATTTTTAAATAATAAACCAACTATTGTGTTGTGTTGTTATATACCAGAAAGAATGGTACTCAGGCTTCTCTGCCACTAGTCAGCTATAAATTACTTAGAAATAGTTACTCACGGTAACATTCTTTCATCATATTCGTGAATATTTCAAAAGAATTCGTCTAACTATAGTTTCACAATGCTGTGGACATCTAAGTATGATTGTCTCTCAGATTGAAGCAGAAAACAAGAAGAGGCGCAGTGTTCTAATTCTAAGAATAGAATGAAAGTAAGAGTGTGTAAATCAAAGAACGTCCAAATTTTCCCGGCTGAACATACTATAATAGAAGCAAAACTTGGAGAACATATCTTTTCATGTGAAATTGAAGTCTTAAAGAAAACAGCGGGTATATAAGTAGCATATAGACACTTCCCATGAGGATTTTTTATTGATGACCGGCTAATTAACAGCTCATAGCGACTTAAGACTGTTTTATTCACGAAAAGTGACAGTCATCAAAGGTCCCCGACCTGTAATAACAATGACTCAAGCTAAACAGCGCCAAAAGAGTAATAAAAAAGAACAAAATAAAGAAGACAACTAAGGTTAGAACCAGTAGTAAACAATTTTTTTAAAAAACAAGCAAAAAACGAGCACATATAAATGCAGGTAAAAAACACAATGAAAGAAACTGACAAACACTTCATTGAAAGAGATACTGAAGTAAAGTCGTTTGGAAAGACATTAAAGAAGAAAGACGAATAACTGACTTAAGGAGATTATTCCAGTCAGCAATAGTTGAATAATAAAAAGAATGTACCGTTTGCGGACAAAAACCATGAAAAGAAGATGGAATGCGAACATATTTAGAGTGATGAAGGCGTAAGGATGAGTAGTGAGGACGATGAATAGTATAAAAAGAGACCAGGACTTAGACGATGATAAATTTTGAAAAATTGCTGAAGTCTAAAGGAGAGAATACTGCAATTTCATGTCAACGATCAGAAAAAAAAGACCAGAGAGCAAAAAAAGAGTTCAGAGGATCTCTTCGGAGCACATTACTACAATTATTAGCAAGAGCTAAAATAGTAGTCGCTACATGCAGAAGAAGATTCAAAATAATGTTTAAAAAATATAAATCGGTTTTTTCTTTTCAGAAAATAACAGAAGAGAATTATTGGTCAAGTTTATCTACAAATAGAAGAACGAATTGTATCCTTCAACTATGTGCAGAAAAAAAAATTTAAATCGCGATCCAATTGGAAATTTCAGTACATTTGTTGCTGTTTTTCCATACTTGATCCAACAGCAATAATAATTGAACTTTTACAATGCACTCAGTCTGCCACCATAAGAATTTAGTGAACAACTCTGTACAGCACATTTTTTTTGACAAAAATTTTCACCCATATTTATAACTCAATCAACAGAAATTGCTTTTTGGACTTACTCACACTTTAACTGTCCATCTGACTCCAGTTATTATACTGCGAATTAAACTCCTTTAACCAGCTCGATCTGAATAAGACAAGAGAGCTGAAGGTGACAACCGAGGATTTTTTAGGACACAAAATTTCATTGGGTAAGTCGACTTGAATCAGAGAGATAAATTCGCAGTATTATACTACATAATATTATAACTGAAATGAAACAGTTAAATTAAGAGTAAGCCCAAAAAGCAGTTTAAATCCATTGGTGATGTTAAAATTAAGCCTATTTTCCAAACGTAATGTTTCTCATAAACTCAAGAATATATACATTGATACCTGCCCATGTCATCGAAATCGCGATTAATTGCGATTTTGAATCAAAACGGCGATGAATCGCGATCTTTTTGCTGTGTTTCTATAGCAAGAAGCCCAAAAAATCGACGATAAATCGTGCGATTTTCCGCGATTAAGCGCACAGTTAATCGGTTGTTTCTCTGGCTTGTTGCTATGGAAACACGGCATAAAGATCGCGATTCATCGCCGTTTTGATTCGGATTAATCAGCAAAACTTTCGTTTCATTTCAAATTTCCGTTCATTTCCTACACATATTTTACGTCGGAACTCTGAAAGTAACTCTGAGCTCGGAGGAGCATTTTGCACTTTTCTCTGCACCGAAAACGAAATTCCAAAATCGCATAGCTCTATGTCTGTTAAAACGGACAACTGCAAAGATTTTAATTTAAATTTGAGATTAATTTTCAGGACTTTCAGAAATCTTTTTCACAAAACCTCCAAAAACATTGAAGTTTTGGCAAACTAAGATGGATTCTGAAACATGGCAGTTTACCCAACTCTATGCTTATTTCAGTAGGGTTTCGAAGGTTCGAAGAAAAAAATCAAATTCCAAGAGGTAGAGCCCCTTAATTTCATTTCGTTTGCAAAAACTAGACACCTATTAAATAACATTCAACAAGTTACGCTCCAGGTTTTTTCTTCATATTAAAAACAACCATTGAAAATAAAAAGCGCGTTTGATTTGCATCGGTAATTTAGTTTGCGGTTTATAATATTTCTTTTCTATAGAAAACGGAAAAGAACGCGTTTCTTTTACTTTGCAAAGTGAAACAAAAAGAAATGCATTCGGATATTGAAAATAGTCTTTTTATTTTAGTTTAATTTAGTATGCATTAACATATAGTGGAAAAATGTCAGTGGATAGTATAGTATAGGATATTCCATATAACAGGTGGTATACTGACTTTAGAGCGAAACGACATCAAGACTTTAAAATTCGTTTTATACATAACTAGTTTTGTTAATTTATCCTTTTTGATTTAAACGAGTACAGTTCAAAAGAGAATACTCTTCAAATCGTTCTAGTATTCGAGGATGTAACCATTCTGTTGCTTTGACCAGTGACAGGCGAGGGATGAGTGTAATGATGTCCTTGCGCTCTAGCGTCCGGTAACCTAAACAGTCAACAGTTGCTGGTTGAATGGTCTTCCAAACTACTTATCTGGTGAATATTGATAAACAAACTAACAGATGTGGAACATTTTTTGGAGACATATTATACATAATACTTACTGGAATATAAAGTAATAGCAATAAAATCGAAGAAAACCTCTTTGAGACTTTAAGACAGAAAGTCAGTTGTTCGAAATAGCTGATAGCTTTCCTTCTTAAAAAAGTTTAAAAATCATTATCTGTCCATGTGCTTATGTTGACCAAATGGTTTAAAATGATTTAAAATCTGAAATTTGAAAATGTTGTTGATTCAGTGCATCCTGTGACAAACAGTCTGCTCTCAATTAAATAAATGTTTTGCTGTCTCATTCGTAAAAAATAATAAACGGTACTTACTATAGTATTAATCTAGTTTCTAAGATGCTGAGTCCAGTAAGACAAAACGTATTAATTACCTAGTAAAGATATATTATATTTTTTCTTGCTGTCTTATTATGCTTTACATTTTATTATTGACTGCATAGAGCAGAATAACAAGCAAAAATGTTATGCACCTTTTTCTCGAATGAAATGCTTGTTGACTTATAATTAATACTTTTTATCGTGTTGGATTCTTACGTAAAAGCATAAATGTTTCCCTGATTATATCAATTGAATAATATATTGTATCGATCAACCATAAATCAACGACTGAAATGATAACTTTGACGCTTTGTACTGCTATTGTTAATTTTGAATCAGCATATGCATTTGTTCAGTGGAAAAAGCTTTAAGCATTACGTATACCTATATAAACAACACCCTTTCTACTTTCATAGATATATTCTAATGAAAATAAGTCTTATTTTATTAAACCACTATTGTTCTTAACATATTGAAACTTTGTTACTGATAATCGAATTAATCTTGTTTTTCTAACTATTCATTCTGGTTTCGATAAAGTATCTATGAAACAGAGAAGAGAGTCGAGGTGAAGATAGGTAGAAAGATAAAACTTGCAGGCAACTTCATCTATCTTCGTTTCAAATTTGCGTTAAATTTAGCATTTAAGAAGATTTTAAACTTTCGAATGATAGATAGCATTTATGGTGAAATTATAGAGGCACACGTTCTATTTCTCGAAGAATAATCAACACAAAATCTTGGTTCGATCATCTGTAGTTGATTGTGTTCAACAATTATTCAGCAAATGCATTAATCAATTTAATGAATTAAAATTCGATAAAGTTATCTTTGCAGTTCGCCAGTTCATACTACAGTAGTACTATTTTGATCTATTGATAACGCTGGCAAGTGAGACGATTGAGTCATAAGCATTTATAACGGCCGCCTTTTTGCCATCATTTGTTCAGTTATGATATAGGCACAGCTAGCACAGCAAACAAAAAATTGCTCAGATCAAGTCTGCTATCTCAAAACTTTTGAAGTATCCCATGTCGCACTTTTTTTCGTAATATCGATTTTCAGATTAAACTTTTTCTTTCAGATTATAGAGACTCGTCGAAATTTGCACTTCGACTTGAGTCAAATTTTTCCCGTTCGGGTACCTCATTGCGCTGCAAAAAAAACAAAAAAAGAAGCTGAGAACTATATTCAAACGCCTGTACTGTTTGCTTACACTGATAAAATACCGATTGATACCGCCGGTACAACGGACCGATGTACCGCACAGTTCGGTAGACCGTACGGTAACATCGGAAAAGGAGTACGGCAACCCTAGTGAATGTACTCAAGTGTACGTACTCAAAAAGTACTCTGCTAGAAAAAACGGACGAGTACTCATACGTACCTATACATTTTTTTACTCACTGAGTACTCATGAGTGAGTAACAAGTATTCTGAGTACGACTTTGAGTACTCATACCACTTTCGGCAAAATACTCATGAGTATTGTTCATCTGATATTTTCACATAGAGGAGTGATCTCAGGTAGCCAGAGTAGG
>CAJNOQ010001059.1:0-36589 GCA_905250885.1 Didymodactylos carnosus | reverse complement strand
ATGATCAAATAGCATAGAAAAATAGAACATTCTTTTCTCTATCAGACTATATAAAAAGAAAGTTTCTTTAACCTTTCTATAAGGGATAAAAATACCACTGCCACTACTTTTGGTATGCCCTAAGTATGTATTTGCATTCTTTCCCTGTTACTTTCCTTCCTACCTTTTTCTTTTTTTATTGGCTAGACAGGACGATAATAATGGGGCTTTGCTCTCTTTTGGCCTGTTTTAGTTATAACTATTTGTCTCATCAATAAATAAATAAAGTTTAAAAAAGAAAAAATCTGTGACTTAGTATTTTGCTCATATCGTTGAATTTTATCGCCTAAGCTTTATTGTTTTCTCAAAAGAAGCGCCGTGAAATTCTCTACAAAAAATATTTTAACAGTTTTCTTATATACCGTAAAGATAAAAGAATATAGAAGCCATACTGCGAAGCTTCAATCTCGGTTACTTTGCAACACAAGAAACAATGCAAAAAACTTTTTAAGGACGGTGTCATGCATAAGCGTGAAATCACTTAAGTTCTGGTGCTCTGAAGTGTCGTCTCTTTTCCATCTATCATAGGTTCGGTTAATACGTTATTTTTCTGGCACAAAAGACAATAGTACGAAAATTTAATAAAAAAATGGAAATTTTATAGTTTTCACTGTGACACAGCAAACGAAAAGAAAATATTAGAATTTCTCTGTGAGGATGCAATAGAAGAATTATTCTAATTTAGGATACAGCAAACCCTATCTGAAAATGTTTGATTTTCACCGAGTTATAAAATTTTTTCTAACTGCGCCAAAACTGAAGTTGGAAAATGTTGATTTCGAGAAAAATCAATAAAAGAAAACAAATTCTCTCAGAACCGATTATAATTACGAAGAGTTTTAAGTATAGTCACTTGATAGAACTTTTTAAGGGCTACCAAATGACAATCTTCTTGTTTTTGTTTCGCAAAATATGAAGAACTAAAATTGAAAAAATTGTTTTTTTAGGTTGCAAAGTAATCGAGATTAAAGCTTCGCAGTATTTGTTCTATATTCTTTCATCTTTACGGTATATAGAAAACTGTTTAATATACTTTTTGTAGAGAATTTCACGGTGCATCTTTTGAGAAAATAAGAAAGCTTAAGGGATAAAATTTAACTGAGATATGAGCAAAATACTAAGTAAGAGATTTATTCCGAAGCACTCGTTATATTGTTACGTCTACAACTTTTAATTTCGCTATGTTAATAATTTTTAGGCGACATTCGTACGTTTTATTCAATATTCTGATTTAACGCACTTCTGTAGTCATGTATTGGTTTCTTCCACTCCTATACGTTCGAGTACGATCTGATTCTAATTCTTTTGTTCGTTTGCAAATAAACAACAGCAAGCAAATTGCCTTGATATTGAAGAAAATTATAAAGCGAAAAATGTCTGAATAGTCACCATGAAGCATGTTCTTTCATAGCTCGAGAGCAAAAAATAATCTTTACAATCGCTACTATCGTGCGAAGGTACGATGCATTTTGACAGTTTTTGGTTAAGTAGTGGATGAATTATGACATAGTGTTCGGATTTTCAGCATTTTGAAGTGCACATTTGAATTTATAGTTTGACAGAAAAATTAGTTTGAAACTCGTTTTCATATAAGATTTTGGAAGGATCTTTTGAAGGATCTTTTGAAGAATTCGAGTATCTGTGAATCCCGTCTGAGAGCGATGCTTATCATAAAGCGTTTGAAGATAGTCCTGGATGGACCTTTCGGATGAGAACAGTTCAGCCATGATAAAAATCAATGTGACTTACTAGACAATATGAGCACGGGCAGAAAGACAGAAAGAAAAAAAATAAGAGTTTTACAGGAGAACGGAAAGTTCGGCAAGACGTATATTTTTTTACACACAAACGGATGGCTAAATGTGCTCTCTTCAAAGTAAGAATGCATCGGGACTTTGACGTTCGGTGGTATAAGTGAATCATCGGATATCGTGGAAGCCCTAGGGTTAGTATCCAAGCATGAAAAAGTAAGCTGGTGGTGCCCGCTGCAACTAGCTATAAACAAATGTAAAAATATTAAAGTGGGTTAGCTGGCGCTGCAGCTAGCTACATAAACGTACACACCATGGAACGGGCGCTATCTCGGCTGCTTAAGTTAGTAACGAATTGGCTAACACGATTTTCAGCTAGTTGGAAATCGCATACAGTAACTTGGTTTTCCATGAAGGAGGCATTTTTCAGAGTTAAATCTAGAGATAATAGTATGTAAAATTTAATTTCCAACACTTTTCTGCCTTGGCACAAATTTGGAGAAGCTTCCTGCATAGTGAAAATGTGATGTTTTTAATTACTCTTGATTTTTCACTGTGAAGGAAGTTTTAATGAAAAAAACTAGGACAGTTTTTCACGAAAAAAAGTGCGATGTGCGAAACCGCATAGAATAGAAGATCATGGCCTTCTATTCTAGGGGTGGAGGGGAGGGGCGTTACTGTGGCGTAAGGAGAAGATTGCTAATCTCTATATATAGAGTAGGAATCTCTGCAGGAACCTCTTTTTCGGTTTCTGTTCCTTTCATTTTTTTCATTCAGTATATATATACCCGCTGCAACTAGTACTGAAGCGGGTTAACGGGTGTGTCCCGCTGCAGCTGGCTACATCCATAAATTTTACTCTTTTAGCTGGCTGCAGTCAATGGAGAAGCCGATGGTTCTTCAGCAAGTGCAGCTAGCTTATTTCTTATGAACCATGCTTGGGTATTCATGACGTGGGATAACCTTGAAACTGCATCGATCTTATGTAATCGATCACGGTGAGTCTTGAACCATTATTTGAAAAACAGTTTTCAATAAAAAAAACGATTTTTATGCTATTTTCACCAAACATTTTAAAATGCATAGCTCCTTTACAACTTAGACAAATAACTTCAGCCGAGTAAAATGAGATAATTTCTTATTTTATTCACGATATTTCCATTTTAACTGGTCATTATCGTTCTTCTTGTGTCATTTGGAAAAAAATTGTTATATCTTTCACGGGTTATTTTTTACCTGATAATCACCGGTTAAAGTCGAAATATTATGAATAAAGTAAGAAAAGATCTCATTTTACTCGCCTGCTATAATTCTGAAAATTTGTTTGAAAAGTTTACCCATTAGTTCGTCTCGTATTAATGTTTAGGTTCATCGAGTTAATGTGATTATAGAACTAAAAAACCAAGGAATAAATTTTTGATTCAAAAGTTTAAAAGGTTCGTGTTTGACTTTTTTAAAAATTTTGTGCACCTTTTCACATTAAACTCTTATGTTACGAATCGCCTGCCGCCAGGCTTTTTTCGACACTGACGATTGAAATGCTGTTTCGGACGGGAAACTGATGGTTGAAAAAAAGCAATAGGAAGTTTGCATCCGATTGGTAGTAACTAGTAGATGGGGGAAAGAACGTATTGTGTCATGCACTTATAGTACAGCAATGAAACAAGGATTATGCCTGTCTTCAATTATCCTTTGCAAAATCGAAACATTCTTTCCATAAAGTTTTGTATAGAATTTTGTCAATATTTATGATGGTGTCACAGTTTCGCCATTATTTTGACTAATGATGCCAAAAATTGATAGAACGAAATTTGACTTTTTATTAATAAATTAAAATTTTTCTTTAGTTTTTTTCACATCAACAGTTTACTGCTTTTACTACACAAATCTTGATTTTTTTTTCGATCAACTATTTTTATCTTCACCTGAAAAATATTAATTTTCCAAGTAAGAGAATAAGAATTGCTCGTCTTCCACAACAGAATAATGTATGTTTATGTTTCATGCATCTAAAGGTACTTTAAATTAGAAAAAAAATCATAACCTGACACACTTTCTTTGTCATTCAAATGTTATAAGAATGAAAAAAAGTAAAAAATATAAGTATCCCTTTGTTTCTATTACTTCTATACTGTTTCTATGTGCCTTCATCATATTTTACCATTCTTTTTTCTTCCTTTTTTCTTAAAAAGACATATATGTGTAACATTTCTATATAAAAACATTACATTACCCTTTTTGTATTTCATTTTATTATATTTTTTCTTTATAGTTGTATTATTCTTATAAAAAAAAGTAAAGTGAAAAAAAAAGATATGACTCACGGTCAATTACAAGTAACAATTGTCGAGGGACGAAAGTTAAAAGATAAAGATATTGTAGGCAAAGATGATGCTTATGTTGAATTATATTTGGATAAAGATTATAAACAACGAACAACGACAATAAAAGATACGAATAATCCAACATGGAATGAATCATTTACCTTGTAAATATTTTATCTATCTTTTTCTAACAATTCACTAATAATGATAATCTATTTTAGTAATCTACAAAAACATCAGGATGAATTACATTTACATGTTTACGATGATGATGTTGTCGGCCGAGATTGTATTGGTTCATGTAAAATTAATTTAAAGAAACATGTCTTTGGCAAAGGTGTCTACGATGATTGGGTAAAGTTACCTGCAGTTTTGGGTTTAGGAAGTCATGGCGAAATACACGTGATCATTCAACATACTGTATGTTCTCTCTAATCTGCATATTTAGTCACTTATGTCTATAAATGTTCTCTTTGTCTGTCTGTTTTAGCCTTAAATATGAACACTTTATACAAAACACATTACCAACTCGGCATTTATTTTTTCACTTTTTGAATAAATTATCTATCCTTGCTACGACTGATTTTTGATTTTGTCAAATTTTCTTCAAAAATAATTAATCTTATCAAATTCTTAGGGACAGTGTGTGTTTCTTTTAATCCACTTTCTTTTGGTGTGTGTCAGTATAAAATAATTTGGAATCTCACCTAGAAATCATTACTTTTTTGTTATATGCATGAGAAATTTACATTAAAGCTGAAAATTCTTTTGATTATTTTTTATTAAACTTTTTTGCTGTAGTTGTTTCTCTCACTATGAACCATCAGAAAAATGATATACTGAAGTGTAACAACAGAACTTATTCTAATTGTTTATTCAACAATTATTTTATCGTTTAATATTGTGTTTCTATTTTGGATCCCGTAGGTGGACAATAAAGGCTTCTCTCTTTTGACAATATTTCTTTTGTTAGTGAATATATCAATTGTTTAAAACTTATTGCTGTATTTGATCACCAAAAATTTCGATTACCAGCAAAATTTCTTTCTTTTATACTCAGTATTACTATTCATTCAATGACATAGTTATCTGATTGTAGAAGAAGATATGCAATAATATATTAGGTTGTTTTACGCGTATGTTAGTGACAAGTGAGTGTATAGGATTCAATCTCTAATCGAAAGGAGATAAAGCCTTCTGACCGCGATTTTTATTTATACTTTAGTGATTTTATTCAATCAGTAGTCTGGTGTTTCAACAAGCGGGAAATAGCGGACTCCTGTTGGCTCCTGAAGTCCAGGAGTCCGCTATTTCTCCCTTGTATTTCGATCAGGAAGGTTTTTCATTCTATCTCTTCTTTTTGACTAGCAACAAAAG
The DNA here is from genome assembly GCA_905250885.1 of Didymodactylos carnosus. Lineage (NCBI taxonomy): Eukaryota > Metazoa > Rotifera > Eurotatoria > Philodinida > Philodinidae > Didymodactylos > Didymodactylos carnosus. Next base: position 31,098 of record CAJNOQ010001059.1, on the reverse strand, counting down.
CTAGATGAAAATGAGATTATTTATCGTATAAGAATCTATTAGACTAATGTAGAAAAGGTTGAAATTTTGTGATTTTCAAAATTATTCAAAGCTCATTTTTTTTCGTAAAAATAAAAGTTTTTCAACAATAAACCCAGCGTGAACAGTCAAATTATATTCGTTTTGTCGTGCATGAAACTTCTGCATTTACTAACAGTAAGCTCGTTGTTTCGATTAGCATTCAAGATGATCTAGACCATTTTGAATGATAAAAAATGATGAAAAATTCTGTAGGTAAAGAATTTTTTAGGATGCAGCGTGGATGGTGTTTGAATAACGTTTACACAGAAGTAGATAAGTAAGAAACTTCTTTAAATCGATGAACTAATCCGAATTAAATTGAAAAAATAAATGTTAGTTAATAAATGACTAATATTTTCTCTTAGTTATGAAAAAGGTTCACTAGTTTTATGTTTATCTGGTATGGAAAATTTACATCTATATACTTAATCCTTGCCTAAAGTTTTTTCGACTTACTGACTTTATTTGGCTGTGAAAAAATTAATTATTTAAAAAAATGATGCAAAGTTTTAGACTTACTAAGCGACCAAAACTGAATTTTTAAACTTCCAATGCAGCTCGTCTTGTAGCCCGTGAAAGTTTCTATCGGGTGAGGTATTGCTTAAATTTTTTTGTTTAATCGTTATTTTGTAAATGGGACTTTTTTAACTAGTAGAATAGCATAAACTAACGTTAATTAGCACTAATTAGTGAAAAATAGAAAGAAACAGAAATAAAAAGAACAAAACTTTTTACTTACTTCCTCGTAGTACCTATTTTCTACACATTTCTTTATCGATCTACGATTGAAGCAAGTTTTTGTGATAAATCAAGAATGGACAGGAAATGTTTTAATAATAGTCTTGTGCATAATACCATTTTTTTTAAAGCAATTAATACTTTTTCTCAGTCAAATAGTGTCAGTAAGCCGAAAAAACTTTAGGACATATACTTCGAAATATCCTCTATAAACCGTTAAAATACGAAGAAAATCTAAATGGGGGAACCACTCCCGTTAAACATCGTCGCATATATTCGTTCATTTTGAGAATTATGTGCTTCCGATGAATGTTGTGTTGACGATGAACCATTAGGAAATGTGGTGCTTGCTCCGCGCTGAACCAAATTGGATAAAAACTGGGGGCCAGATGTAAAACTTGTCGATGAATCCGACAGCGGGTTCCTTATAATTACACCTTCACTACTTTTTTGGCGTTGACATAATCAACGTGGTTTTTGTCTAAATTTTACTTTTCTCATTGGCGCCTAATTTACAACCAAATTAGAAAAATAAAATTTAGACAAAAACCACGTTGATTATGTCGACGCTAAAAAAGAAGTGAAGGTGTAATTATAAGGAACCCGCTGTCGGATTTACCGACAAATTTTGCACCTGGCGCCCAGTTTTTATCCAAATTGGTTCAGCGCGGAACAAGCACCAAATTTTCTAATGACATTAGCTCGTATAGTTGTGGTACTGTTTTCATCTCTCTTATATAAAAGCCTGTACCTTGTAAGCATATCAGAGAGTGTATGTTTTTTTTATTTACAAGTTATAGCTCTTGGGAAAAACCAATTTTCCTTTTTTTTATTTAGCATTACTAATTGGATGATTTGTTGAATATGTGAGTGATTTATGTGCATTCAACTTTGGTATCCATGATGTATTAAAACCAGACTGTGGTCCAAATTGAAAAGTATATCGTCCGTTCACTGGTGTCATAATACCTGATTTATAATACAATCGAAGTGCTCGAGCCATTTTATCGTATGTCATATTGCGAACAGTATACCTCCCCTTGACATTTTGCCACAGTGTCGCTATTTCTTGTGGTTTATGCAACTTGAATATACCTTTATTTATATTGATATACGATGCGTGATCTAGATAATGTGGTTTGTCCAATAGCAACCGAAGAAATTCTTGTAAGTATGGTCTTCGTCTTTTATGCGACACATAATCTTCTACCATCCATTCAGCTAGCTTTTTTGGCTCTATTGCATGTGCTAAAGTTGTTTCTAAAGACGGTGGTTCTGATGGTAATGTTGAGGGCGATGGAAGACCATCAGAAGAAGAATCTGCTGGAGAGAACGACATTGAAGGAGTAAAGTCATCTTTATCGACTACCTGTAAAACTTCATCTGTAAAGTCATTAGTAACGAATAAATCTGATGTTTCCGTTGATTTTATTTGTTTTTCAGGTTGATTTAGCAGCCATGAATTATTGAACGGATTATTACAAGAAAATATTTCTGGTGTTTTCAATTCTTCTAATGGTGTTTCGTCATCGGCAATGGTAAACTGCTCTGGGTAACAAAGCATAATATTTACCATAAATCTATTGCAAAGACTATCAATTGTATCTATCGTTGTTTGTTGAATATCAATAATATAGTATTAATAATTGTTGAGTTTTCCACTTACCAGTTAATTGAGTATTAATATACGAAATTGATTTGAATGCTGTTATCGATCTGTGTATGCGCACCGTCGAATTGACTGTCCAATATAATCTGTAACAAATTTTAATATATTCCAAATAGAATCCTAATGTATCACTGTAATCTTTAGAGATTGTTCTAGTAAATTTAAAATGAAAAAAAATAAAAATTGCAAAACATGTCGACATAAGAATTGAAGAGAAGAAAACGTTTTTATATACCTGTTCTATTAAGAGGAAAGGAAGGTTGCGAACAGCAACATATGAATCAGATTTAGTTGGTTTTTACCAAATTTGACAGTAAAAACCGACTATATCATGTAAAATACTCAAGTTATATAAAAAATTTTCTTATCTTTGGACAAAAAACTTGCCGAAGGTTGTTGCAAGTGAAGAATAAACTCATTTGAAGAAATCAAGACTCACCCTTACATGTGTACGATTTTTACTTCATAATCAAATAACAAAGCGTTAATATCTGAATGAAACTAGGGGGTGACCCACCTTAAAGTCATTATTCTTTCAAGTCATTCAACTTTAAAGGTTTTGTAAAAATAGAGTTTTCTTTATGTTCACGTCATTATTAACTAAAATTCATTTGACTCGCCTTGTGTGACTTACATCATCTTCTTAGGACTAAAGCTAATTATATATGTGTGAATTGACAACATTGGTCTCGGAAGTGTCCCTTTCATATGTCTGCAGGATAGTGCAACGAAAACATAGCAAAATAATGTCACTTATCTCGATCTGAATGTAATATGAGTGTATGTAGATGAAATAGATCCATCTTGTAATATGAGAAAGTCTCATCAAGTATAAGGTGCTGACAACTCAAAATCATAGCAAATCATTTTTCGTTCTTTTTTGTGCATAGCTGGATAGAGACCATGGAAGTAACTATAAGCTTTTCAAGAAATATTCTTCATGAAAAACATTCAAAATGGTGTAGTGGAATACTTCATTTTTCTGTAAAACAGGTATATTGGAAAAATCTGATAAGTTTTTGTTTTTTCGATATTTCTAGTCCCCCAAACTAATTTTTTCTTATTATAAGCTTTATTTATTCTTATTCCTCATGTGAAACTGAGTATAGAAAATACAGTTTCTATATTCAGTTTCATAAGAGGGATAAGAAAGAAAGATTTGCTATGATTTGGAATTGTCGGCACTTTACCATTTTCGCTCGATTGATATTGAGGATAGAGACTGTGGCGACAAATGAAAACCTCAAGGTGAAATTATAAGAAGCTCGCTGCTGGATTCACCTTGAAATTTTTCATATACTCCCTTAGTTTCATAAAGTTTGATCCAGCGCGGAGCTGGTACCTAATTTTCTAATGCGGCAAAAAAAACGAGTGACATAACCCCATCCTCTTTTCTTTGGAGTTAGTTTTGTTTGAATGGGAAAAAACAACGACAAATTTGATGTACATGCATTAAGGAAGACGTAGGCAATCACCAACTTTTCAGTGAAAAAGATATTTTGAATCCACTGAAGTTGAGTAAATTCTTCGTCGTTCTTTGGTGAACGCTTTCGTAGACTTTTTCTGTTAACTTTTTCCAATGTGCTTTGTTGAGTCAAACTGTTGGCTTATTTTATCGTTTTTTCATCGTTTATCCTCTTTGTTTGCACGACATAAACAGTTTTTCAAATTATTTCATACAGGTCATTTTAACGGTGAAACTCAATGACTTTGTCAGGTTTACATAGAACTCATGTAACTATATATTAATGATGATGTTGCTGAGTCTAGAGAAGACCATCAAAGTAGCCATAGATTCCTGGAGATTTAGTTTCGGAAGAATTGATTTTTAGGAGAGTTGTCATTTTTTCTGATAGTTTTCTTGTTTATTTCTATTCAGTGACTAAATGAAACTGCATGACATAAATTTACTGTTTTGCAATTTTTGGTTAGAAAAACAATATTAGAATGCATGTAATTGGTGTTGGTGTTTTCTACAAAATGTTTATATTAATGAGTGAAATTACACTCCGTTCAATGTATATATTGTTTTTAAGTTATTTATTTTCTCTTGAATACACAAAGAAAAGTTAATGAAAGGATCTTGGATATATCTTTGCTATTTTTGTACTGGTCACTAATTTTGTTTTGTATTGTCTGTTATTTCTTTAGAAGAACGCTGTCGACGATCAGTCTCTGCTATGATCATTGATTGTTTAACATTTTCAGGCAAACCAGGATTTAAACTTAATGTATACGGCAAAAGCATTTTTGGCATATCATTGAAATTGACTATACATTTTATAAACAATGAATCATTTTTAACATAACTATTCCCATCTAGTAATAATGGTAGTGGGAAATATTTTGGTATACCTGAGGCTATATTCATTTGTGTTTGAGGTTGTTGAAATGAGTTTGACTTGATATCCGGACGGAATGAATCGATAATGTGTCGCTGTTGATTTGATTGATCAAAAAGACAAAACGAAATTTTATATGGAAATGGCCATTTTAATAATTTTTCATCAAATTTGCCACGCATAATGACAAAAAATAATGATAGATGAGTTCGACGTGCGTTACCATCCCCATTCAGATACAATCTCATACACATTTTATAACCATTTCTTGAACTATAAAACGGTGGTGAATAAACACTCAGTTGTCGTTCGGATTGAGCATCTTGTATCAATGATGAAACATTTTCAACTTTCCAAAGATATGTACCATTGTATGAAGTTGATTGAACATAGTCCTTCAATCCATTTATCTCTTGTTGCAACAATTCTTGATTCAATCGCATATAGTTCATAGCGTTCATCTGTTGCTTCGCTTTACTAAATTGTTCGTGACTCTCATTCAATTCATTCTTTAATTTTAATATTTTTTCATTGATATTAACACATTTATTTTGAATTACTTCAATATCATTTGTCAAAATGGATACTGTTTCGTACAGCTGGTTCATTTCTTTTCCCGAGAGAGTCTTCAAAGAATTAACAGTGGTAGGAGGAACACGATTAACATTGTTTGTATTCATTGAATCGTGCAATGACATTACATGATGTTCAACCGACATCATTAAACATCTTTGATGTATCTCTGATGCAAAATGGTCTTCAAGTTTTGATGTAGGTATCTTTAAACCAAAAACATTAGTCAGTGCTGTACGTAAACTTTTATTTTTAAAGAGTATCGGTTTCTACACAAGACAGGCTAACTATCGGATATTCATTACAATTCGTGCTTTTGAAAAGTGCTTAGACTGTAACGACCCTGTGCACAATTTTATGGATTAGTCGCTAATGCCTGTACTTGTATTATCGAAATCCTCTGATAAACCAGCTTCACAGCATGAGTGAGTGATTTGCGAATTTCTTTCTATCTCTTCGCGAAAACATGGAACATTTCTTCATAAAATTCTATATCAGAAAACACGCTATGTCTGGCCTCTTTCTATTACAAAACTTTGTTATGAATCAACTACATTTACTGGTCGCTAGCAGACATCTGTCTAAAATATACATCTTCTTATCTTAGTGATATTTCAAAATTTGATGGTAGATTGTGCTGGAAGTATATGTCGTTATAATAAACGCCTCTCTATTAATAACACTCTAAGGTTTTTCAGTCCTATGATAGGGAAACCTGTCGCAAGTGATCACGAGTATATATAATTGAGCGAGTGATTGGAAATTATGAGTTCATCGAGAACAAAATATCTTGAAAACTTGATCTTAACATTTCCAGGTCGAAACTTTTCCTACTTGCTGTCTTTTCCATCAGAGATATAACTGGCAATGGGAGCGGCTAAGCCACGTTCTGTGTAGACTTTTGAGACTGGCTTTAGAGTAGAAGTTCTAAAAAAATTCTAGTCGATGTCGTTCTGAGTGACATTTTCTGATTGGAAAATGACTATTCATTTCAAAATAGAGTGTTCCGGATGTTTTCTGAATAACGTTTGATTAAAAAGAGCTAGAGACTTACAGCTCTCGGTGTTCGATAGAGCACACTTTACTAAATGTATCTAGGAAAAAATTACAAAGGGTCTAGTGGTTGGAACCAATTTCCAGTAATATATAGAAAATTCATTCTTTTTTCATACCCTTTCTCCTTGACCCACTATCACATTCTCTCTACGAACAGGCAGATATTGGCCTAGTTTTGGTTAGATTCTTGTAGAACTCTAATTGTAATTCTGCAAGAATTGGACCGCAACCTGCCTATTCGTAGAGAGAATCTATATAGAGTTATATATATCTATGCAGAGTTACATTAGTTCACACTTAAATTCCCTGTACAAATTGGCAGATTAGGCCCCAATCCTACTGTACTTCTACCAGATTCTGGTCAGAATCCTGTGTAAATCATACGGATAGACAGAAAAAAATCTTTACCGTCTCTCAGAAACCAATTTCGGTGCTATACTAAATGACAAAGTTGTTCAAAATCCTATGATCTACCACATATGTGAAAACTCGGAAAAAAAAGACTATTTTCAACGAGTAATGGGTTAACAATTAGATCATCGATAATTGAAACTTCTCATGTATATTATAAAATCCTCTTTCTATTGACGGAAAAAAAATCTATAAACATCATATCTAACGTTAACTATTTTACTTAGGCGAGAATTGGTGACAGCCTGGAAACTCTAAGTTTCGTAAAACTCGCTTCTGGGTAGACTTTCAAAAGTTTTCTAAAAACAAATATGTCGCAAGACTCAGCATGATGGATTACCCATAGTCCGTCCGTCTTCAAGGCTATCAATAGTCATTAAGTGCCATACTATGGCACTTAATCGCCGCCGGGCGGCGGACCGATTCTAGTCTAGGGGAAGCTCGAAAAATTTTTTCGAACAATGATGGAAGGAAATCAAATATCTGAGCTACCCCAAACCTTCCTCGTCCTTTTCTAGAGGAGGCTTGAGTTTTAGGAAAATTTTTACATCAGTAGATAGCTAAGAGTTCGCTCTATCTATCTGCAGAATACTGATTATCTCCGGTAAAAGGTGAGCCAAATATGCGCAAAATATCTGAAAAGTTTTAGGCGATTATCAAAATTATCCCATGTGACTCTAACGAAATAATGAAATGGGATGTCAAAAATATTAATTGTTTGATCTTAATTCTCACATGTTCGTAAGTGTTTTCTCAAAACATCATGAAACAGTTACATTCGTGCTTCATTCTTGCCGCGAAGGTTGCGCGTTCCGCGAAAAATTGGCGACCGCGCAGCGAAAAGTCTTCCGCGTCGCGCTCCAAGTCACGGCGCGTTCACGGTTCAGATTGTATCGCGCTCGCGCTTCAGATAAAACATTTATATGCGTTCCTATGAAGTTTCTTCGTTTGAAGAAAAATCTTATAAAAGTGTGGCAAGATGGATTACATAGCAGGAGCACATGCATCCATCTCTAAAAAACATTTCTTGCTGAGTTAAAGAAAACAGAAGAAGCAGATATTTATCGGTCGATGTTTTTAATTTCGTTTACGTGTGTATCCTACGTGTATTTGTCCTATGTAAATTTCTAACGAAGAAAAACATGCTTCATATAAATAGTCTATATACTTCTCTAAGATTGAAAGAATTTATATAGTACACATAGACTTGTATGGCAGCCACGTGTGCAACGACGTTACAAAGCTTTTCTTCTCATTTTAAATGAGACGAAAAGCAGTATCTGTTATATCAGACACTTATTTCTTCTACTTAGGTCATATCTGCTCTTTTAAGTTTCTCAAAGCAGAATTAAATCTAAGAACGAAATTAACTAATTTGCAAAGTAAGTACACAGCAGTGCCAATGAGTGAGAGAATATAAATTCCTCAATATAAATTTTGTTTCTTCAGGCATTTTGTGTAGATTAAAAAAGTCTTCTTTCTCCAAAAATGCACTATATCTACGGGCTTTTTCTATGTTCTTTCTCTCAGTCGACGTTTACTGTGCAAATATCTCAAAATAAAAATGCACAGAAGTGAGAAATACGTCAAAGGTTGCTGTTTTTATAACAATTGTGAGTATCCTCGATGTAAGATCGCGTTGTTGTTAGTGGCTCTCAGGATGTAGCGAAGATCAGTTCGGTTCTGTTTGATGCATAGAGGATTGGGGTTCAGCCATTCCGCCTCATTCACAGAATATCAGATTGGCTCTAATAACGAACTGATTTTAGCGATAATATCTATGGATATACATTCTCTGAAAGTTCAAGCGTGAATGTTTTCTTCACATACGGCAAACGTTACCTTATCAGTAGTATTCACCAGCGAGCCTAAAACGGCAACCACTCTCCCTTTTATTTTGAGATCAAACACCAGCTATATGTCGAACTGTAATTGAGAAATACATGAGAGAACTTAGAGAAATCTAAGACTGAAGCTGTTTTAGAAATAACAATCAAAAATCCGCTTTTCAAAAAAGCGGAAAAACTGGCGTACAACTTTCAACAACGTAAAAGAATGACGGCCTAAATCAAAAATTGGACTCTGTTACGCTGTTCCCATATGTCTTAGGTTCAATTTATGATCAATCCAAGCTCGCTAGCGCTTAATTTGGTGGAGAAATCTTTTCGACAGTGTTTAGCACGTAGGAAAAAGTCGCGTTTGAGATATAGTGGCGCCAAGATACAACACACGTTTAGGGCTCTTAATAAAACTGTCATAACTTTTGATTAAAGCATTGCTCACCAAACGATTTTGCACCTGGGATCCAATTTTATCTAATTTGGTTCAGCGAAGAGCAAGCACCAAATTTTCTAATGGGTGCGTCGCTGCTGCCTGTTTTAACCAAATTATTTGTACACTAGCTCCACAGCATGACTGAGTTTGAGCTCCACAGCACTGACTGAGTTATTTGCAAATATGAACGGGGAGAAAATAACAATAGTATGAACGCTATACTAGAGTATTCGAGCCTCTAGGTCCGTCCACCACAGAGAAAAAGTCGAAAATGTTGACATTGGAGCTTCCGCGATGCCAATATTTTCGAATAGTTTCAACGTGCTCATTATTGATCCCCCTTATATCGATCTTTCATTGAAATAGACTTCGACACGTCTCCTACATTACATGCAGGCATCTTAAAAGCACATTTTTGTTCCTGTTCACCTGTAAACAACATCCCCATTTCACCAAAGCACATTGAACAAAGTTTTTCGAATCTCTATGCATTTCATTTTGTTCAATCATCGTCCATGAACCGTCATTGCTATCTGAATCTGTATGAATTTGAGATTCCTGCCAATGAAACATTTATTAAAAGATTGTTTATTGGATACATACAGTGATTCAAATAATACAAAACGTTTGCACTATTAAAGACTCGTCGTGTCTGAGATATTGCGTTGATTTTGTACCTGACTCTCGTCTTTTGTGCCAATGATTTTTAAATCATCTTCAGAGGTTTGTACATGAGTCATTGATAGAATATATGTTAATAGTATAAAATCACTCGAGATAACACGATACTTGGTACTTTTTCAATACTTACAATCGATTTATTATATACTGCTCAACCGGGGAAGTAAATATTTATTTATTCACTGACGATGGAAGTGAGATGTTTATTCAAGCACGCAGAGAAACTATGTTATTTATAGACTATCTCATGAGAGAATAATGCGAAAGCTTTTTTCCAATATTTTTGTGAGGAAATGACACATGTTGGAAAAAACATGTTGAAAAAAAGCTTTCGCATTCGAGGAAGTATTAGTAATATGAATCTTGACATTCTTAGAATAAGCAAGTGTGCACATTATCAAATATTGGCTTGTAATGAGATAAGATAAATATTTATTTCCTCGGTTAAATAGCATGAATTCAATTCAAGTTTCAAATATTAATATTCGTACTGTGTATAACATGGTCAAATTACAAAAATAATTTTTGTTTCGTGTTTTTTTACTCTCGCCGTTAATATTTTACTGTGGGTATCCCGGTGAATTACGTTGCACGGCGCGAAGAGGGGGTACTGATACTTTTTGGACTCGGATTCTCCACTGTGGGTTCCATTTTTGACACATGTCTGTGTAATCCGTGTTTTCAATCTATTAGAATTAGTAGTAATGAAATTTTTGAATCTCCTTGAAGGCTGAAAGACTGTCAGATCTTGCTTGAGCTTCGAATTCAAAGCATACGCATCGAAATGTTTTGTATTAGACCGGCTCTTTTATTTTTTAATTTATTTTTAAAGAATTTTATTCTCTTTGATCATACAATTCTTAATTCTGATTCTTTTTTTCGTATATGAGCATACAACGCGTTTTCTCTTTAACGAACAAAATAGGGAAAAGACTAAATTATCGAATCTGCCCTAGCTGTAAATTAATTCTATATTCTGTCCATTAAGCTAATTAAAACTGGAATAATTAGACAGGACCCCTTCCCACTTCTTACACTAATTTGAAGTACACAAATTGTACTATATATCGCTATATATTTCAGAAAAGGTCCGTTTCAGTTTTTAAGATATATAGGTGTTAATATTAAAGATTAAAGGGAGTAAAATGGATGCGTTTCAATTTAATTTTGATGATTCCACTGGAAAAAATAAATGTAGATCTTGGGCGTCTTTGACTATGATCTTCCAAAAAATGATCAAGAAAGTTACGTTGATCATTTTGAATTCATACAATTTCTAAAATCAAAGTGAAATCAATATATTTCACTACCTTTAATCTGTGATATTGAGAGTTCTATATCTTATAAACTAAAAGAGAGCTTTTTCCAAAATATAGCTTGGCATAGAGTACAACTTGTGTACTTCAAACTGGCCGAAAAACTGGAGAGGGACACCTTCAAATTTATTAATTTTTTAATCTGGTAAGTTGCCAGAATATACTCTTATTTTATAACAAGTGCGATTTTCCTATCGGATAAAAACCTAAAATTTGTTTGTTTCTCCATTTCTTCCTTTATATCTGTCTCTCTATAGGGTGCATAGAAAGAAAAAAGATCAGAAAGAAAGAAAACTGACATAAAAGAGAAAAAAAAAGTGCGTCAGTCTTTGATGTCTGCGGTTGAATATGATGTCATATACTGTGAAAACCCACGGTGGAGAATCCAGATTCAAAAAGTGCTGGTACGCAGACGAGATTTTTGCACCGTACAACGTAACTTGTCGCGCTCATTCCAAATGTGTAAAAATCCCAAGACTCGCTTCTCTAGAAAAAAAACCGTCAAATTTTTATATGATGGAACGTTTGTTAGTAGTTTTTTGATTATTATTACTTACTTCCTCATGAAAATATTTCTCTAGTGGAAACGTCATAGGGTATGTGTTGATGAACGTAGAAAAGATTGTTTGTCGAGATACACTACTAGACTTTCTTGTTGATATTCCTGCAACATCTTGATGCAAGTGACATTCGAGTCAATGATTTTTTGTCGTATAGTACTCAAAAGAAAAAATGCGAGTACTTTTAGTTTTCTTCTTATTCATATGTATAAGAGAAACTAGTTCTTTTGACGTCAGCACGGGAGCATGTAAAGATTCAGTCGTCTCTCGACGCAAATCTTGTGAAATTTGAGTGAACTTTCGTGGACATCATTTCAGAATTTGTGAGTTATATATAGCACATGAATCGATAAACAATGCACCTCATCATTTCGGATATCAATTAATCTTAAGAAAACTGAAAAAAATGATGAAAAAATTAAAACAAGAATCTTGTCTAATCTATCAAAAGAAATTCAAAATACTGTTGTATGAAATGACAAGAAATAAATATCGACAAGAATGTGGATGAGTGTGGCTTTCACTGAAGAAAACAATCATGTGTTTAACAAAGAAAGGCAAAAAATTTATCAGTCAACCAGTTTTTTTCCTCTTATAGACTACATATCAAGAAGCAACAACCTTTTTTTCTCTTTCTTTCCTTATGGTACTTGCAGTTTTAGTTGACATCTGTTTGTTTGGTACACGAATCTTTCTTTTCTTTCTTTTCTTTCTATTCTTCAGCCAAGTTTGTATCTGAGCTGGTAAAAAATACTTTTCGCATACTACGGGAAAATAGCAACATAACGATTACACTGCATAATTTTTATATAAGTAAGTAGTTAAAATAGCCACATTTAGAAGTTTTCAACGTTCGATGTAGTTTTTAGCTGGCAATTCAAGATTTTACTTTTAAAAGAAAAACACTTCGTTACAAATACCACAATATTCTGTACAAATATCACTGATTCTTAATTTTTTGCAAAACACAGTCAATATAAAAATTATTTTTACTTTTTTTAATTTGTATTATCATCAATAATAACTGAAAATATGTCGGCATTCACACAAAATGATGATGGTAAACCGAAAATGAGATACAGGCAGTTAGGGAGCAGTGGTGTAAGAGTCAGTGAACTGTGCATGGGTATGTGTCTCGTTGAAAATTCCACAAAATCTGTTATTACTATTTTGCTCTATTCTTTAGGTGCTATGACATTTACTCTTAGTGGCAAAGGTGTTTGGGGTTTGCCGGCGACGGACGAAAAGACAAGCCACGCCATTTTAGATCGTTTTATTGAATTGGGAGGTAATTTCATTGATACTGCTAATGCCTATGTGGAATCTGAAGATGTTATTGGTACATGGTTGGCTAAAAAGCCAGCTGAATTTCGACAATCAATTATCATTGCGACGAAATTTTGCGGTGCGATTGGTAATTGTGGTCCGAATGATCGTGGTGCAAGTCGAAAACATATAATGGATTCCGTTGAAACAAGTTTGAAAAAATTACAGACAAAGTACATTGATTTATATCAAATTCATATGCCAGATAAAACCACAACGATACGAGAGACACTTCATGCACTCAACGATCTTATTCGTCAAGGAAAAGTTCATTACATTGGTTGCTCAAATTTCAACAGTTGGCAAATACAAAAAGCTGCCGATATTGCCAATAGCGAACATCTCAACGGATTCATTACACTTCAACAACAATATTCTCTATTATGCCGTAATTTAGAATGGGACCAATTGGATGTGTGTCAAAATGAAGGTTTAGGTATTCTTCCATGGTCACCATTAGCAGGTGGATGGCTATCTGGAAAATTTAACCGATCAAATCAAAAACCAGACGCTGATAGTCGTGTTGAATGGGCGGAGAAGATCGGTTGGACAGAAACATCGTGGTCGACAAAGGATGTTGATCAAACATGGAATATTATAGATGAATTGCGAGCTATATCGAAAGAGCTAAATGTTAGCGTGGCAGCCGTAGCTCTACGATGGTTAGTTCAACGACCTGGTGTAACATCGACCATCATAGGTATTTTCAGTCTACTTCCTTTTCTTTTTATTCTACTATTTAACGCTGTATTTTAGGTGCAAAAACACTTGATCAGTTGAATGATAATATGCAATGTGTCACATTTCAGTTGAGTGATGAACAAATGGCTCGATTAACAAAAGCATCAGACACACCGCTGCCATATCCGTTCAATATAATCGCCAAGTTCGGTGTGAAGTGATTTGATCATTCTTGATCAAATTTCACTGAATTCTAGTTCAGTTTTTTTATAGATTTTAGTTTGTTCTTTTATAATATGTCTTTTCATCACTGTATAAATCACGCGTTTCTATCATTGAGTTGTTTGATAACTAAACGTCTTTTACTGGAAGACTCGAAATAATCTCGAGATGAATAGTGAATATTATTCGATTTTGTTTTTAAGTTTATTAGCTAGTACTATTAAGACTATACATGAAAAACAAATTTTTTCTTCTGAGAACACGAAGTTTTAGCGCGAGTATTTTTGTCTTATTTTGCGTATTCAATCTACCAACATTATAAAAAAATATTAAAAACGTAGAAGAAATGACTTATCGATGTCAAAAGCAACCGCAATTCTACAACTACTATTGCTAATAATGACGATAACATTAACTAAAAGTTAGCTTAGTCATCACCGGTTAAGAACAACCAGGTTTTGAACAAGTTCGTAAACGCTTATATCTCTCTCGCGAAAAAAGTGTATTTTACAAAACAAAGGTTGCTCAACCCCGCTGAACTGTTTTTTATAAGCATCATTTTTATTGTCATTGCAAATCAGTTAATAAATTTCACAATTCTTATAATTATCATATTATTCGCAAACAAATTTATCTGGATAAATGCAACGGGTCCAAGCTATCTACAATATTCTTACTTTAAACTGCATTCAGTATACAAAATGTTCCTGTCAGTTCGTTTCCACTTTTCCGATCGAGAAATATGTCCGATCGGGAAACATGTTACCTTATGAACCATAAGTAGTCTAGAGCGCGGCCAGTTTTTACTCTGCTTCTTACGAGGGATCATTCTCAAGTGACCAACTCCGTTTTTCTTCGTTTATATGTGGATTGATAGAGTATTGAGATAGCCAAAAGACTAAAAGGATTCGGGTTCTTACTGCTGCCCGCGAAAGTTATTGAATTTTTTGAGTTTTTCCTTTAGAGTTTTAAAAGACTCAATATTTTAGTTCATAAAGTTTTCTTTCCTTTCTATGTATTCAAAGTTTTTTCTTATACATAGTCTGATAGAAGAAAGCCTTCTCTTCAAAATGAGACATGTCCGCAAGTCTCTTCTTTCGCATGGCAAAAATCGATAATCAAATCTTTAATTTTGATGACTCATTCTAATAACGATAATGAAAATGTCTAAGTCATGTCAGAAATGTATATTTCGTTCTTCTTCCATGTGACTGCACTGTGCAGTTCGATTGTGACATGTGTGCTTTTGCAACAATGCTTATTTACTATATTGTTTAATTTTGAAAAACCTCTTACTATTGTTTCTCTTTTCGGATTACTCTCAGATTTTGTCCTATTACAACAAATTAGAATGAACTGTGCACTTGTACTCCTCTGTTGTTTTCTTGGCTTGTTTATGTTTACCATTCGATGTTTGAGACAAGCATTACACTAGAATATTTAACTTCACCAAGTCTTTTGGATTTAAGTCTAATGATGCTTGGCGTTATGAATGATAGTCTGTTGAAACCTATTTGAAGTCATTTTTACTTTATGTCGTAGAAAATAAGACTTATTTATTTAACACTAGAAAGTCCGAAATTTTCGTGACCTAGAACGCCCAAAGCGGTCATTTTGACCATTACTATTTTTAAATTTTGACCGTTACTGTTTTTTTATTTTTAAAAATTGTATGCAGTTTGTTTTATTAAGGATAAAAATCACAAAACGGTCAAAATGACCGCTATGGGCGTTCTAGTGTAAACGTTTCTATATTTTATACACCTTCTTCGGTGGATAAATAACTAAGAAAACACACAATTGAGCGATAAGGAGTAAGGTGCCCGTAATTCAAAGTTTCCATGACTTTTTCTTTTTGATATGTTTATACGTGGTTGGATGCAGGACATTGAGCTGAATAAGAAAAGTTAGTTTAAGGACCGATTTTGCTCAGAATCATAGTGATTCTTATCACTATCCTGTTTTTACCTTTTAGATATTGTGAATTTTAGTTTTAACAACTACAATTTGTTTCTTATTTGATCTTCTGTCATTTTCCGTTTGCAGAATAAACTGTCATATGGAAACACGGAAAATCTACACTAGTTCTGCCTTAAAATTCACAATATCTAAAAAGTAAAAACAGGATAGTGATAAAAATCACTACGATTTCACTACTTTTCCTTTCTTCCACGGTCTTAAGTTATGAGTTCTGCTGATGTCAGGTGATTTTCCGGCTCGCGAATAGACTTCCGGTTCCCCTTTTCATCCATCTTTGTATGATTGGAAGCCATTGACTACATGTTATTTGTTTATTATTATATGCGTTAACCAATATATATATATATCGTTTCCAGCCTTTACGCCTATATTTATTCTGTTCTCTCCCATAGATAACATCAAATCTAGTGTGACATTCAACCGCAGATATAGTGTGTTTAATTCTAAATCGCCACAATCACCTGCTCGTAATGCTGGATCATATACGACTGATGTTCAACTTCTCTTCTGACATAGTCATACAAGGCAGCACCCTGACACTGAATTCCATATACCGATGGTACAGGTTGTTCCGCATTTTTTCTCCCCATTAGTTCCGCTTTATTAATTCTGGCAAATATATTTGGAGAACATTGAGAAAACGCTTTAATATTAAATGTTTTTAATTTCGATTTTATTCTTTCGTTCATTCCCTGAAGGTGCGAAAGTACCACCGTACCCTCATCTGCACCCTCCTTAGGTTTCTGATCATTTTTTGCTACATTTATATTAAGATGTAAATTTTAGCGTACTGTCTATATTATTTAAATGGATTTTCAAATTTTCAACTATGTCTTTGTTCATTTCTGATATTAAGATTAATTTGTTTTGCTTCCATAGTTGATATAAAATGTCTGATAACAAGAAATATGGCTAAGTTTCAACAGGCTCTTAAAGAATCCATAAATAAAGGACAAGATTGGACTCGAATGTATAATGCAATTGACCAGGCAATAACATTAATGCAAAAATACAATGAAGTTGATTGTAAAAAACGTATAATATCCATATCGGATGGTCCTAATACCAAGGGTACATTGATAACAAATAAAATAAAACAACGTGCATAACGTGGAAATATTATAATTGATGTTATGTCATTTCTAAACGAATATCATTTAAATGCTAATAAAAAAAAGACGATTAAATTATTAACGAAACGTTGTATTGAGACGCATACGTCTATGATTAGCGCAATTTTACGATTAACGGCGATTTGCAAAACTATCCACTAGGATTGCGATTCAGGGAGAAATCGCCCATTAATTGTGATTAACAGATAATTTTATTCGAAATCAAGATTTATCGTCGACATTTTTGCAAATCGCGACTAATCACTGAAATTTACGCGATTTTGACGCTATGGGCTTCTTTTCATCCGTTGAACATCATTTTCAGCCCCAACAGCTACTTCCACAGGTTCCTTTGAATAATTGAAGAGCTATTGTGGGTTTAGCGCTTTTCCCACTTTCCCATTCCTCTCGGGACCTTTGTTATAACTTCTTATCTTCTTGATTTCTTTCTTCCGTTCGTGTGTCTTTTTCCTTTTTTCATTTCCACCAGAATAAAATTTTCTTTCTGTAGTTTTTTTGTAGTTTATAAAGTAAAGCTGAGTGCCAGACTTTACCAAAAGCCTTTGAAAAATCAAGGAATACCAAAAGATTAAAATTTCCGCTGTCTAAATTCTTATTGATCTCAGGTATAAGATCTACTAGCTGATTGACTGTTGCATATTCCTGAATAAAACCGGATTAAAATGGGGTTAATAATTTATGTTTTTTAATATGCTCGTATAATTTATTGAAAACTAATCTTTCAAGAAGTTTTGACACGGTGGATAGCAAGCTAATAGATCTGTAATTGGTTGGAAGAGTGCTGTCGCCATCTTTAAATATAGGATGAATCGTTGTTAACTTCCATGGGTCGGGAAAAACACCATTTAGGAGAGAGAAGTTACAAACATGTGTAAGATAGTGAGCTTTAACAGGATCAGCTTCTAGAAGAATTCTAGATGTTATCTCCTGACTACTACCCATTTCAAAAAAGAAGGCCAGTCACTGTATGTCTAATAACTTTGCTAATCTGCACCGTAGAAAGTTTAATTAATAAAGCTTTGAACCCCGTGGTTTTCTGGAAGCCCCCTAGAGAACCTCAACACGTAAAACTCGAAGTTTGTAACTTTCTACGGTTCAATCCGTTTCAATAACGTGGTTAGAGTATTTTCTGAAAATTCGAGCCAGTTTGAATGTAAAATGACTGAATCACGTCAATTTGAAGTTCTATGGTTTATAAGCAAAAACTCGGTTTTTGGGAAATAAGCTCCTACCGGTCTCGACTTTCATTTTAACCCAAAACAAACATTGCCACGATAATCAGCACATTCGATTACCTATGTCTCAACACTTTTCCAGGTTCTCCACTGCGTCCGGACAAAGATAGACATGTCCACAGAAAACCTTTATAACTCCTGAACCACGAGAGACAGCGAGCAGGGACTAGTCTAGACCTGTAGAACTTGAGTTGGACGATCTTTCCGACATGTAGGAATTCAAAATTCGAAAATATTTTAGTGGCCGGAAAACGCTTACAAAATGCCCACGCAAGGTACACCACCTGAAAGTACTCGAAAAAACTTTTTCTCTTATTTTCTTCTTACCCCAAGATTTTAGTTTCAGCTAACGAAAACCGCAGGTCTCCAGCATCTTCCAGTGCAAAGTTATTAGACATACAGTGACTGGCCTTCTTTTTTGAAATGGATAGTAGTAGCTTTATTTGGATTAACTTTACTCAAGCACTTTTCTACCTCTTGAACCAATACTGTGAAAAGGTGTAGAATGAGGACTCATAATAAGTATGTTCTGAGGTATTACCTTATTGCAATCACTACATCCATACTGCAGATTGTCGCGAACTGTTCGTTTAAAATATTAGCCTTTGTGCTTTCTTCAGAATAGTCCGTTCCATTTTCGTCTTTTATTGCAGGAATACTTACAGATCGTGATCGTTTAAAAAGTGTCTTTACTAGTTTCCACCATGATTTATTCGATGCATTTGTGGTACGTACACGCAGAGATGTGCGCCGCCGCCACCGGTCATTTTTTACATGGCGCCGCCGTTGAAGGCGGACAAAAATTGTTGCGACTTCCGCCGCCGCCGCAGCCATGCCGTTAAATTTTCGCCGAGGGCGGAGAAAATTTTAACTATTTTTGTTAGTACGTTCTTACCTTAAGTATCTAGCGTGCAGCGCGTTTCTATCTTTTCGTATACGGCAACGTACAGATACAGCTGATGCATGAAGAACGTGCCAGATATGAAAGAGAACGTGGTTTTACTTAAATTATGGGACTCGCCGCCGATAATCAGTTTTTACACGCCGCCGCAGAAGGCCGAGGGCATTATCATAACCTCGCGCCGCCGCCGCCGAAGGCGCAGGAAAGCCTATTTTTTGAATAAGCGTTTTTCCTTCTGTAGAAAAAGTGCAAATTTTGTGTAAACCATGGCTGTGATTGTTCTGAAATAAGCGGGTTCTTGAAGGAATATATGTCTCAGTTGCTTGTGTTATATACGACTCGAAAATGTTAACTTTCTCGTTGATACTGGTTGAATTAAAAAATAGGACAGCAGTAGTATTTAGTAACTGAACGAGTTTATAACGAAAAAAGTTCCAGTCCATGGCTGAATAGTTATACATTTTTTGTGTGATTGAGGGTGAACGGTCTATATTTAGTGATAACTGGATTCTTACAATTTTATGGCCACAACTGACGCATAAACGATCGTCTACTTTTACACTCTTGATTATATTTTTAGAACTGGTAAAAACGAGATCAAGTGCTGTTGGACATTGAGCATTATGACTTACTCTTGTTGGTTCACGTCCTAGTTGCTTAAGGCTTTACGCAAAAGTCAAAAAGTTTTACCCGGCTACTGTAGAAGAATGTGTATTGCACCATTCCTTACAGTGTGCATTAAAGGCGCCTACTAAAAGAATAGCATCAAAACTGTTTGACTGTAAAATGTTGTAAATTATTTCACTTAGAAAGTGAATTTACGAGCAATCTACTCAGTATTTATACTAGGCGTGCGATAATTGATAGACAGTAAGACTCTTCCTGTTTTTGGTAGAATGGTCTCAAAAAACATAATTTAGGATCTTTATCGGATTTTGCCGCTATACTTCTCATATTCAGAACAAGTATTTCCATTGGGTCTGTCACACTAATACCAGCTGGTTTTTTACTCAATCTAGCCATGATCGTCTACACTCACGTGACTGATGTAATGTATGAACCCCGGTAACTCTATGAAACATGATAGCGAGAAGAAAAGGGAAGAATGCAGAGAAAAATAGTCAATGGACGGATTGGAACAAAACGGAAAATAGCAAATAAAGAAAAGAAGAACTACAACAATAGCGAGAACAGTGCGAGAACAATCAAATGTTTTCTGAATAAAATAAATAAAACAGAATTTCTGCGTATAAAGAGAATAAAAAACTTTCTGTAAATGTCTACAGTTCTCTGTTTGAAAACAGAGTACAGTTCTCTGTGCTTTTCATTGTTCGAGCCAATGTAGTAGATATTGTACTTTCTTATTTGTATAAGAAAAAAAGGTTTTCCTCGTTAGCTGATTTATATTTGCTCTATATGGAAGCTGGAGCTTCTCTTTGATTGTTAGTTATTTACGATGCTAAAACAAACTTCTTGTTGGAACATCCCTTATTGGTGTTTCCCAATCGGTTAAAGATTTTGTCGTGCATATTGAAATAACTGATTATTAAATGACGATAAGTGCTTATTGGTAAATACATTTTTATAACGATTGGTCTAGGAATATTTTTATTGCTAGTTGGTAGCCGATGTGATGCATAAATTGATTTTTCATACAATGAATGACCGATCGATTTAGCAATATCCACAGCAATTTTATCAGTATGTTCGTTTAATGTTTCGAAAATCCCAGGGATGATCAAATTTTTTCGTTTATTATATTGTTCTAATTCATTGTATCTCATTTCTAATTCGTCAACATACTCATAAAGCTCTGTTGCAGTGTTATCCAGTTCATCGACGGTTGATTGCAATTTTTCAATTTGTTTTTCACAGTGTACTATTTTTGATGAGACTAGAGTTGAGATTAATTAAACAATTATTGGTGATTACGTAATTTGACGATATAATTCACTAATGAGTGGACTGTTTGCTATTGAGTTCTGCAGATCACTAAGAAAATTCTGCGAAGATATCGTATCCTTGATGAGGGATGTTAATTGATGATTATCAGCTGGATTGATAGATGATGTCAATGATAATAAGGATGATGCAGCTGAATTACTCATTTCTTTTAATACGATATTCGTTCTTCTTAATTTTTTGCAGCCTGCACTCTTATGACTCATTCAGATACAAGGAAATATATGGTTTAGTAAGGGAACACAACTAACGTCCGTTCATCATGAACAAAATCAGATTACATTTGTCTAAGGTCTCACACAAATCGCGCTTTTGGAAATTCCGTCCGCGAAATTTTTGGAGTCCGAAACCGAGAATCGAACATCCCTAGTCTTGGACCCCCCTATAAAAAGTTCATAAACAGTTCTGCAAACCTATCTAGTTTTTCCCTTTAAGAGATGCCTCCGATTTTTGTGCTTCATTAGAACCGCCATTAAACGAGCTTTAAAAGTACATACCGCTTTTTTCCCATCTTACTTTGTCGCTGAGAAAGTTCATATTTTCTAAATCAGGAGCGCAAAAACCGGAATTTTGCCAGTAATTCTCCATTTTAGGATTCATCAAGACACAAGTTTTATGCAATAAAAATATCATATTCGGAATAACCGTCGCAAACTAAATCGAATGATATATTTTTCAAAACCTTTTCTTAACTTTCATTTTTTGTTGAAAATCAGCAACCTTTCAAAATGACAAGCAAACATGTACCCTCGCCCTCGCCAGCAACAGAAGAATACCTAAGTTTCTAGATAATCTGTTGCGACTTATCTTTGATAAATCGATCAAAACACGGAAAGTGTTATTCAAACAATGATGGACTGGGCCATCAACACATAGCCTTTCATACAAGCACTCTCTTCTGTGAATAGTTAGAAAATAGAATTTTCATACATTATGCAGTAGATGTGATATTTCACCTTTGTGTCCTTGTACTGCTTTCAATTATGGCTGTGAAAAGAGAGATTTCTCTCATTCCTTTCAATAACATAAAATAATTTTCTTTATTGCGAAAAACAAACACTCATGTAGGTTTATACCTTTTCCAAGAAAAAGAAGATTGTTTGTGTGGAACTGAAAATATATTTGTTTGATTTAATAAAAGTCACAGATGCGTGCTGAAAGTGTAACAACCAGTAGAAAGGTTTTGGGCAATCGTTGAAAGAAATAAGAAGTGCACACAGTTTTCTTTTCGATTTGCAGAACAACTTCAAGATATATGATGAAAACGGACCCTGCCGGTTGCAGAAATGGGAAAGGACCGAAAGCTGAATAGTAGGTTTGATAGAGAACAACAAATTGTTAACGATTTGCTATGTACCCATAATAAAATACAAGTCGATGACTGAACGTAAAAGAAAAAAGTGGTAGGACATTTTGTTTTCTAGCTAGTTAGTTGACTAGCAGCAAGCAAACAGGTACCCTCACGCCTCACCAGCAACAGCAGAAATATCTAAATTTCTAGATAATCTGTTGCGACCTATCTTTGATAAATCGATCAAAAAACGAAAAGTTTTATTCAAACAATGATGGACTGGGCCATCAAGACATAGCCTTTCATACAAACACGCTCTTCTGTGAATAGTTAGAAAATAGAATTTTCATACATTATACAGTAGATGGTGGTATTTCACCTCTGTGTTCTTGTACTGCTTTCAATTACAATACTTTCAATAGGTTCAATACTAGGTTCACATTTTGAAGCCGTGATAATGTCAAGGGTTGTTCCTGTTCGTTCAGCTCTAATCTGTTTGAATCCCACGTTTGACAAAAGCTGTTTGTACTCACTGGCACTACGTTCCGATCCATCTGTTATGATTAGCATATTTAGATCTTTCAGTGATGTGAACAAAGGCCCCATTTTATCATCATTCAGGTATGTTTCAATTATCAGAAGAGCTCCGTTCATTGACATTGTTTGATAAATTTTCTCTAATAATTAAGTAATCTTTTCTTCCTTCCATTCGTGTATAACGCGTGCTAATACATAAATATCGCCTTGAGGCAATTTATCTTCGAAAAAATCATCAGTTTCATACACGATTCTGTTTGCAACGGATGTACCAGCAACATATTCATTGAAATATTTTTCGACATTGTGCAAGTCAAATACAGTAGCATGGAGTTGGGGGCATTCGATGCAGGCAGTGACAGCAAATCGACCTGTGCCACCACCAAGGTCAACCAAACGTTTGTATTTACTCAAAGGAAATTATTTAACGATTTTTGGTGCACATGAACCCATAATGCCATGCATACCACTGACGAAATTTTTTTCTTTCTCTTCGCTCCCATAGTGGTTATCAGCTACATCTGTGAGATGACCACCGTATTCCTGGATCCATCTTTTTGTGCCTTCTGTGACAGCATCATCCAAATGTGCCCATAAGTTATACATGACACGGTCGGCATGGTTTACATAGCCAGTTATTGAATTTGGATGAGTGCTGACAAGATATTCACTTGCTGCTGTCGCATTCTGATACTTTCCATTTTCATATGTCAACAACTCTAATGCAACACAAGCATCGAGAAGTCGTCTTAAAATGTTTCTCTTCAAACGGTCTGACTTAGCAGTATCTGATTTTAAAAGTTTTGGATTTGCACGAAGTTTAGCAGCTAACTCTTCAGCTGTGCATGGTCCGGTGTTTAACTCATCAAATACACCTAATTTTACAGCAGTAAATAGAAGTTTTGAACGACGATAGCCTTCCACTATATCAATAATACGTGGTGCATCAGATGGTATGTATTGTGTAGCCATTTGTGTACTAAAACCAATGAGGAGCTACCATAGTGAGTCTTGACGAATGATTTATGTCTTCCTTTTTGTACTTTTTTTCTCGTAAAGAAACTTGTAGAAAGCAGTTTTTCTCTATTATGATTAATAAACGTAAACCTTTTGTTAGTTTTACTAGAAGCCAGTCATTGACAACGTTTACATTTTTGCTCTTGAAACTTCAAACATAGTTTGCTGTCAGGGTTATCGCCAATAACTCAAAAAATTGTTTATGCGGGAATTGAATGCGAAATGCGCCCTGAGTAGAAAAACACTTTTGACAGCAACATCATACTTTCTAATTGACGTAAGAGAAAAGTCTACGTTGAAGCTGAATAAATTACTGATTTTTGACTGTCAAGTGTCACACGTATTCACAGTTGTTAAACTGAAATAAGGTAATTTTGTCCACTCACTGCGGAACCATGAAATGTTAGCTTAGTTTTGGAAGCAGTCTTTCTTTTTGTTACAGATTACGGAAAAAGTAAAATGAGAGGTTTCCGGAAAAAGAATACCAGGCCGATCGATAGTGCGGAAAATGAGGAAGGCGGATAAGATCAATTTTTGGTTCCCAATATTTTTGAAAAAATCACATATTCGGAATTAGCGTCGACTGCGGTACCTGATTCGCTGAAAAACCGACTTTCGTTTTATCGAAAGATTTTCGCCCATGGTACCCCTGTGGAACATCGAAAAAGTTTTCCTTCAGATGTTTTTGAAAGAAACGTCATTAGGTGCAAAATTTTATGCTGATCACGAGTATCAGATCAAAAATCAGAAAAACATAAATCTTGACCGAAAAAATTGAGTTTTACTGGTAGATGGTGTTTTGGTGGCCTAATTGAATTAATATGGTTCTACCATCTTAGGATGATGTGGGATAACATTTAAAATCACCTGGATATACTCAAAACATCTAACCTTTCCGAATATCACCATAAAAGTCATTCAAATGTGGATTTTCATGGTGACAACTCACTTTAACCTCGAAAACCTTGGAAAACCATGTACTACATTCCGTAAGTGTTTCGCCATGGCTAAACGAATCGGGTTGCTAACATGAAATAATATGCAATATAGCTGGAAAATAATACAGGTAGAAGAACAGTTGAAATGTCAACATCGAGAGAAGAAGGGCTGCGCGATTACAATTATAAAATGTTCAGTTCAAACTGACATGACGCCAAGGGAGAAAGCACGGAATCCTGGAATCCCACGGAATCTAATGGAATCCAACGGAATCTCAAAGAATCTCACAGAATTCAATGGAATCCAAAGGAATCCAATGGAATCGAATGGAATCCAAAGGAATCCTAGAGAATCCTAAGGAATTCTGGAGAATCCTAAGGAATCTTAGAGAATCCTTGGAATCCAGGGGAATTCAGGATTCCAGGATTCCGTGCTTTCCCCCTTGCATGACTCTGACAATTTCAGAATTTTAGAATTCGACGTTCATATAAATTCAGCAAGAATCAGTAACTTTGAGTTTATCGAAGTCGTGCGCTTTATGCTTCATATGGTAGTTTAAACTTTGCATAGGTCTGTTTTAGGATTTTTCTTGTTGATAATAGAATATCGGTGTCAGGATCGATGTGTGTTGCCCGTCAAGTGGAACAAAGGAACATCGTGAAAACATTTAAAATGTTTAGTGATTTTGAAATGACAACGCTCAAGCCGGTCGCCAGCATCCAAAGAAGAAAATAAAGATATATGAAATTTTAGTTCGACAAATTTCACATGTCTTTATTTTCTTCTTGGATGCCGACGATCGGCTTGAGCGACCGTGAAACGTGTACGCTCACCCTCAATTTCGTTTATTCTTGCTTTTATTTAACAAACATGCTTAACTAACCTCCCTCCAACCATCTACTTTGCATGTAAAGTTCAGAATTCTAAAATTCTGAATTTCAAGAAAAATGGTCAGAAACCCTTGTAAAGTTGAATTTGGCATGTTAGTTTTTTCTGCCGTTTTTTTTTGAATTCCAACTTCTAAAAGACAATTATAAATTGTAATTCTAAGCGATAGGAACCATGCTGTTTTGAACTTTACAACTTGTAATTGTATTCGCGCACCTTTGAAGAGAAGGCATTTAATGAAAAGTAGTAGATGGAGAAACTACAAAACGAATCCAGGGCCGGTTGCTTTTTGTTTTTGAAGAAAAATCCTGATCATAGTTTTCCTAAAAACTGAAATAGCTGCGATGTATTTTTCTAGATTAACATACAATGACAAGCAAGTATGCTGACGATTCCCCAATTTGACGGTCTCCACAATTTCTCGGTAATCACGGCACAAGAACACTGTGTCTGATTCAATGTGTGAATGGAAAAGATATTCGTGCACATTCCTTTTTCCCAAATGAAAACGAAATTCTACTACTACCTGCCACACAGTTCGCTGTTAAACGTATCGAAGATCAAGGAGACGATTTGCATTTTGTAGAATTAGAAGAAATAGTAACTTCTCATCCTCTGCTTATGTCTCCGACTAAGGGTGTGCCTTCTTCAAAAGAACCATCCATTGAAGCAAAATTTGTAGCAGAATTGTTAACCACCAACAAAGCTTCGGAGAATTTTTTGATAAACATGACAGTAATCTCAAACGAAGATGCTGAATTACTTGGCAGTTCATTGAAGATGAACACGAGTGTCAGACGATTGTGGATTAGACACATTAAAGAAATATCACTCAAAGGAATCAAATAGATTATAAAATCTCTTGAAAATAATCAATTTGTTACCGACTTATTAATAACCGGTAGCGATAGCTATCCAATTAATATTAGTTCTGAATCACTTGCTCAGGTTTTAGCAAAGAATACAAAATTGAAACAAATATGGCTAGACTTTTGTAATCTTACAGATGCATGTATCGGTCACATATGCGAGGATCTCGAAGAAAATCGTACGGTAACTCTTTTGTCAGTAAAACACAATCATATAACGAGCAGAGGCTGCAAAGCAATTGTTAATGCTTTGCAAAAAAATCAGATATTAGAAGAACTGAATTTAAGTCATAACGAAATATCAGATAGTGGTCTTCTGGAATTAGTAAAAATATTTAGCAATAATAAAAAATTAGAAAGACTTGATTTACGCAATAATTTGATATCTGACCAAGGATGTGAAGTAATTGCAAACGTATTAAAGTCAATCACAAGCAGTTTGAAGAGACTCTATATTTCCGGAAATAACTTCAATATAAATGATCACGGCGTCCGAATACTTCGACAAATACTAGAAGCAAATTCAGTTCAGTCGGACGTCTGGTAAACATTGATCATGGTTAATGTATCGCAGTTATTCATTGTTTTCAGTCTAATGTATACGACTGAAACTCTGCAATGAATTTGTAGAGGGCTCATGTTGGCCTATGGAGGTTTCTATGTTCATATTCAAAATCAGTAATTTTGGTTATATATCGTCATACGTCTTCGAAAAGTGATCGGAAAGTTCACTGTTATTTTGACATCGCATAAAATTGATGCTGCTAGTACACAAGTTTAGTCTATACCGGGCTGTGTTTTAGGAAAAAATACAGTTTATTTCTTGAGCTATATGGGTGTGATATGCACAGCCAACTAATATAGCAAAAAACTACTTTTCGATGCCCTACTATCAGGACTTTCTCGCTTTTTCTTCGGGGCATGGTAGTTAGACAGAATGTTTGCGTTGTTAAAATAGAATGTTAGCTAGATAATATGTTCAAAGTTTTTCTCCAAAGTTAACAGAATATACAGTCATTTCCTAGTAGGTATCGTGCACATTTGAATGAGAATATAAAAGATCCTGTCGAATTTAAAAAGGCGAAGATACCAAAAATCTGAATAGTAGGTTCGATAGAAAATTTTATTGTGCATCTAACCCTATATAATTTTCTGTTTGAAACTATGATCGTTTCTAAAACAATAATTTTTTAAAACGTTTGACCGTTTACTGACATGAGATGAAAAACGTTCTTATTGTACTGTTTTGGAGAACGGTCCCTTTTTTTAGAGTCGAGACTTTTTTAACAACAGATACAACAGTTTTATTTCGAGAAAGCTATATTTAGCGTTTATAAGGTATGGTGGTGTACAGCTTCTTTTACCTAAGATCTTCTATACCTGGTGAGCCCATCGACTCTTCTTAGATAAGAGATAAAGCCAATATTATTATGTCGTTATGCTGGCCATAACATCTGCTCTTGAAACTGTTAAGATCAGACGATAGAAAAGTAAAGCATTGAAACACAAAGAACGAGTGTGAACGCACGATCAAATTTGTATTTTTTTATGAAGTGCGACAGGCGAAACAATAATTTGTTCTTTTCTCTTCTGTCCTGTCTTTATATCTTACCTTTTTTCTAACAAAATACAAATATATGACAAGCAAACACGTACCCTCGCCCTCGCCAGCAACAGAAGAATACCTAAGTTTCTAGATAATCTGTTGCGACTTATCTTTGATAAATCGATCAAAACACGGAAAGTGTTATTCAAACAATGATGGACTGGGCCATCAACNTTGGGCAATCGTTGAAAGAAATAAGAAGTGCACACAGTTTTCTTTTCGATTTGCAGAACAACTTCAAGATATATGATGAAAACGGACCCTGCCGATTGCAGAAATGGGAAAGGACCGAAAGCTGAATAGTAGGTTTGATAGAGAACAACAAATTGTTAACGATTTGCTATGTACCCATAATAAAATACAAGTCGATGACTGAACGTAAAAGAAAAAAGTGGTAGGACCTTTCGTTTTCGTTATATTAATAGTGACAAAGTCCGACTGTATCGGGTGTTGAAAATGCTGTGTGAAACAGTGAGACGGCGATCTTAATATGGAAATAAATGTCTGTCATTTAAAGCTGCTGTTATCGGAATAATCTTCTTCTTTTAATTATTTCCCATTAACAAAAAGAATTCTGTATTAGAACGCATTAAGACCTTCAGAACCTGTCATGGACCCAACTTTTTAAAGATCCGTAAGTTCTAGGTGAAAATCTGGCCGTGTCATCCATATAATTTTTCTTCCTCTTTTAAATAAAAGTTAAATTGTTGTTCTACGGATGACTCGGGCAATATTGGCATTCATATAATTGTTTTTTCTTTTGTGTAAGCTGCGGTTCAAAAAGGAATGAAAACGTTTTGTGCAGACGTCGTTTTGGTAATAGTTCAAAAACTCATTTGCCGCATTGACTCAGGAACACCCCAAAACTTCTTGAATGCGCTTATGGGTCTGTTTTAACCCTTTTATTTACCTGCGTTCCGAACTCAAGCCGCTTTTTTTAATTCTTAATTACTCAATAAAAACAATGAGTTTTAAATAAAGCTTTTACACAAAGAAAATTAATCAGATTATAATACTCAAATTCACGTAAATGTAATAAAAGGACATTTTTCTAAAACTTTTAATTTTTTAATAAGTTAGTTTTAGGACTCTCTGGGGTAAGCGTAACAGAATGTGACAAAAAAGTTCGATCAGTTTTCTCCAGCATAAACATGCTCTAAAGACACAAAAAGTGTTAGAATTTTACGCTCATTCCGATGTTTATTCAGAACTTTTGTAGTGCTTTGTTGTGGAACACTACAAAATACATCGAAACTTTCAAAAATTTTCTTCGATCGGCGAGAAAAGTCAGTTTTGTTGCCTAATAGGTTTTATGCAGTTTCTTCCGCCAGTACCAGCTCTCTCGAAAGTGTTCAAGAATCTTCTAGAGAGTGTACTGCTACTTTGGATAATGTGGAGTAAAAAATCAAAAATTTTCAGCGAATATCGAATGAATACAATATGAAAACGTTATAAAATCCTAACAGATTCTTATCTAACCTTGAAAAAACCTTAGACAGTATGATCTTAGTAAGATTTCGCTTACATTTCTTATCATCTTAGAATTTCCCGATCTCACAATTTTAATAAGATTTGTCTACGATCTTAGACAAATGTAAGCGAAATCTTATTAAGATCTTAGTAAGATTCGAGTAAGTTTTCCACTAGGGGATTTACACTGAATCTTAGATATTTATGAGAAAACACCTGAGTTTTTATTCTCATCCAAATATATTGTTGAAACTTTCCACATTGGGCGTGCAGTGTTTTATATCAAAATGCTACAACAATTCTGAAAACATATTCGGAATGAATGTAAAATTCTGATCCTAGTTCATATCTTCAGGACAAATTCATTTGATTTGATCAGGATATATTCCCCAATCGGGAAATACATGTTTCTTGAATGGGATATAATTCTTGGAAACGGACTGTCCGTCGATAAACTTTATTCTGTCAGAATACACGCGGAAAAATATTCCATTACAGTATTCTAAACTAAAACTATCGAAAAATACAAAATCAGTTTTGTACGAATAGGGATTCGAACACGTAAACTTAGCTTTGCAGTAAACTACAAAACTAAATCCACCGTTCTGTGTCTATAGAGGTTTCCGTTCGTTAAGATCAGCAAAATACTCAGAAAAACAACAAAAAGTGTCTCTAGAATCTGTTGTAAAATGTATGCAGCTTAACACTAGAACGTTGTGGAGAGCTTGAAAGCATCTCATTGTGTTTAGAAAAGTTCGTAATATAAGATTAAGTTATGGGTAAAATAAAAAGTTTACCGCTGGACTTCGAGAAGTTTAATATAGTTATTACTTTTATATTTCTATACGCTCTTTTGTCTCATTAAGAAGAACTGATGGTAGAGTCACAGTAATAAAAGATGCAGAATTTTTCAGTGAATGTAGTAGTATACTTGGCCTGACATTGCTCTAACTGATATTTGCTCTAGACTTTTAATATCCAAAACATAGAGAAAACATCTTCGGCTAGTGAAGTGACACTTTTTTATGTTTTTCTACCCTGTTCACTTAAAAAGTCAATGTTTCAATATCTACAAAGATCAAGTATTTTAAATTCTATAAAATGTTATTTTTCTTATGAATTAACCCAATTCGATAAAGTAATCTTTTGACGAGTGAAAGGCTGGTAATGAGATATACTTAGGGCAATCCAAAAGTAGTGAGGGAGGTACTTTATTTTCTTAAGGAGCGCTTCAAAAGCATTTCTCTTTTAATGAACAGATAGCGCGTCTTTCGCTCTATTTTTCTATGCTATTTGATCAATATTCAACTAATATTATAATAATAAAATTTCGATAAGATCTGTTTCTTTCGCATATGTGC
>CAJNOQ010001058.1:0-36596 GCA_905250885.1 Didymodactylos carnosus | reverse complement strand
ACTTTAGCAGGGCTACAAACTGGCGAAATCAAAATTAAATTTTAAGAAAAAAATTGAGCAAGCTCTAGTGCATTAGGTCGTCTCTTTCGTGCAATCACTCCTAGAGGCATTGTGATAAGTTTTTTTCCTTAGATGTCTAGTACCCTACAGTCCAATTTTCAGGTGTTCAAATGATTCATGCATGATACAATAGAATCATCAAAAGAATGACATGTCATAAATCTTAATTTTCTCATTTTATGTTAGGAGCCATTATACAACCACACGTATACTCAGTTCATTATGATCAGAAATTATGGGGTAATTATGGGGAACTCAAGAAACATGCGTCAGTATAAACATTACACCTAGCATAATAAACAATTTGTTATAAAATTATTCAACTGTTGAAGATATATTTCTTTGTTGGAATTAATTGGTCAGGACCCCAGCTTCAAGGAACTAAATCGAGCAAGTTCTTTATTCAGCAACATTTTCCATTTTTATAATAACATTGACATCAGTTTGTCGATCATTGAAAGATCTAATTGTCAATAAAACACCAACTCGATGCGTCAAAAATCGCAAATAACCGCGGCGAACAAGAAAGCTGGTGGAAACGACTATCGTCTCTGTTATAACGAACTGATTAACAATTGGTCGAAGACAACAAAAATAATAGAGTTAGTCCGTATTTGACATTTGTCTCCTGCGTCTATAATTCAAATTCTTTTTCTGTGAACGAAGTCACTTGTCCCGTTGAAAAAAATATTAGCTAGTGATTCACTGACTCACGTCTTGTGCTCGTCTACTCGTCTCTTACCGACGGGAGTGTTTGAAATATGATTTAGTTCGTGATAGAGTCGTGTGATGTTTTAATTTTCATTGTGCTGACAACATCAACTCCATCGATAAAGGTTATTTTCACATCAACCAATACTCTACTGCAATCAGGTCCAACTTAGTACTCGTTTAGAAAATCATGAAAACACTAATGTTATGATTCTGATTGCTGAAAAAAGAAGTATTTCGCTAAAATTTAGAGAAAATAATTAGGAAATCAGTTATAATTTGCATTACATGCTGTATGTTGATTATTTTCAAATTTCTTAAAAAAGCAAAATCTAAGTTCCTATTTGAGTTCTTCAGTAGTACCGTGAAGCACTTGAAACTTGTCTGATCTATACCTCTTTTGAAAAACAACTTTAGTTTAACTAATAAAACGCAATTGTTTGCTTCACTAACGCTTAAGAGAGCTTTCTTGACTCAATCAAGCATTTGCTCATGAGACTGTCAACAGAGGCATCGACATCGAGAAACTTGTCCAAAGCGGCTGCAGCGTTCCTATTTAAGGTATCACCAAATATATTCACAATTCACTTAAAGTTTCCAGAGCGGTTAAGAACGTACTGCAATATAAAATCGATGGAAACATGTGCATTGCAGGTTTGCTTAAGTCTCTTTCTACTCAAGCAGCGGCCACGCTTCTTAAAGAGACGTGCATCGCATACCCACAACAGTATCTAACGCAAGATAATTCTCTCACATTTTTGGAAGAGTATTTTTGTAAAAGAATAATCCAGCATCGACGCAAGTATCTATTGATTTCTTCAATATTGAACATGTTTAAAATAGAGTTCAACAGAGCTGCCGAGAAATCAATAACAACGAATGTAGGTCGAACAACTTTCTCTTAAGACTAACAATACATTTTCATACTGTATTCGAAAAGTAGCTTATACCAACACCACTGTGATCTGACAAAACAGTGGAAGCTAAAGGTATAATGTTTGAAGGATCCTGTCTTTAAAAATAACAGCATAGAAATAAGAATGTTTCTGATGTGGAAGTTTTCGTATGACTGAACCCGTAGCATCAAGATGTATGCATACGATATTCTGCTGCCTTTGCTTTTAAAGCTGAAATTGTTGGACAATCAGTAAACTTGCAAGTCTTTAACAATTTCGGATCAGTATTTAAGATGCGTAATGGACCGAGTTTATCAACTTGTTCGCCTTAAGGAGAAAAGGTAGTCGATTATTACGGATGCAGAAATCATTCGTGCATTTAAAAACATGCTCATTAAAAGACTACCCGCACCAGTAGTTCGACGAGCAGCAGTTTCTTCTTTTGGATTATGATTCTCTGTACCTAGCATACAAGTAAATATAATACTGAACCACTGGAAAAATTTTCAAGATTTTACTGAGGATCGGATTCGTTATAATATTGCTAAAAAATATGGAACATCGTTTCAAAAGTTCAATGCGTCGAATAGCTAATAATGACTTAAACTTTGATTTCATTGCCACGTCTGAGCAAAACGAACTAACTGAGATCGCTAATCTTCAACTAAAGGATTCGATCCCAACCTTAGAAGAATCAAAGTCAATTTTTGCCACTAGAATGCTCTTTTTACAAATCGTTCAGTTTGAGTTAGTTAATGAGACTTTCTGTTCTTAGAAGGTTAAAGATTGAATTTCAAAATAGATGGACAATTTGGTCTTCACTAGCTGTTTTATGAAACTAAAAATCTTTGGAAATTTCCAAATGCAAATCTGTTACATTTTGACTATCTCATCTGTCACTGGAAAAGATCCCGGTGAAATAAGCAGTTTGCCAGAATTGTTCGCCTCGAGTGACGATGGATTTTACATGGATTGGATGGGAAAACCTGATTCAGCTACTTGTGATATTTCCAAGTACACTATTTGTCCTGATCCACGTGTCTCGCATGAACGTAAATAGAATCGTCAAAATGTAATAACTCGAAGCCGCTTTTTTGTACTAAACTTTTCCTTGCATTTTGATGCTTTTTCCTTTTGTAACTAAACTCAATTATAACTCAATGAAATGTACATACCGACATGTCGATATCTGGCATTCTCTAAGGAGTTAGTAATGCCTTAAGAGTGAAAAAACTCAACGATATATCTGGATAGATCTGTTGAAAATAATAAATTTCACTTAGATCACAATGGAGAAAGGAATAAAAAAATGTATTTTTCTCAGATAATATCAATTGAGTAAAAGAGCTCAAGATATATTTGGATAGAACTCGTTGAATTCTACATCACACACTATTTTCCCTTGCTGACACACATTCGACAGAGAATATTTGATGATAACAATAATTTTTATTTTTTTTACGATAATATTGAATGAAGCTAATGAGTGAAATAATAATATGTACTTTCATCATATGAAACATCTGAGCATATATTTGGATTCATCTTGTCAAACTGTATTAGACAGTTTTGACAGACAGTTTCTTAAATATGTTCCCGTAGAAAATATCACTGTTTGCTCAGTAACTGTGTCTCACGCAAGGATTTATTTATTCAGATAGCAGATAGTGCGGTTATATAGAGCTCACGGAGTTCTCTGTGACACACGAAATAACTTTTATGACACACGTTTGTGTGAGAATGTTTTCAAAAATTATTAGAATATCAAGCTAACTTATCCTACGTTCAGAGAGGGCAGTTTCTTATGTACCTTGATGAGCTCTATAAACCTAGATTGGTTTTAAGTGACACGAAAATACTTTTGTAGAATGTGGTACATTTCAGACAATTCGTAGACGGTTTCCACTATATTTTTATTGTCTTGCTCGGTGTGCGTGTGAAAATGGGGAAAACGACAAATGAAGACAGCAACGACAAAGAATAGCAGCTTGATTTAGTAGTCAAAATTCGGGATTTGAAACTCATAGTTCTGCCAGTTATTGGTAAGTTGACTCAAAACTTACTGAAAATATTATGATACATTGGGTCATCGTATAACGTCAAGTATTGTGCAGAATATAAGAAAGAGCAGCGAAGTTGATTTTTGCAATTAATATTTTATATTAATTTTAAACTTTTTGACTTGTCGGAACTACAGTTAAGTATATTTTATTTTACTACCCTTTTTCGCGTGACTAACTTATAAAACTCATGAGTATTTTTATCTCCGATAGCGTCTACGGGGAATACCACCGATGTTTGCACTTGGATATCCAATAGCATTAAGTAAAAATTGATCATATTCACCTCGGTACACAGCTACCACAAATTTCATATATTCATTATAACTCACATCATGATTTAAACCTATCATTTGTAAAGCGCGATCAATGTCTGAATCTCGAAATTGTATACCAAAACGTCTTAGACATTGTTTTAATTCTGATTTACTAATGAAACCATCATGATTAGCATCTAATACACGAAAGGCTTGTTTAATTATTTGTAGTTCACGAGGAGGCAGAACATTGCTTGGATTACTACTATTCGACATTCTAAGAAAACAAAAAATAGGAATCTGTTAAAATATGTTTGTGAAAGAAATGATCATACAAGGAAGAGAATCCTCAACATACCTGTTTTCTCATGTTATATACCAGCAAAAGCATTTTTTGTACGCTTGGTAAGTCATGCATAACTTCCAACACTATGTCCGTTTTCAATCAACATATTCATCGCTCTAATGCTTTATAGAGTATTTCTAAAAGACGCGAACACCCACGATCACCCCCAAATTAAAATCTCAGTTAGCTCTCAGTAGCTAATTGATAGAGCTCGCCGAGCTGAGTATAGCAACGCCTAACGAACACCCAAAAAGTTTTTATCGTCAAAGAGATATTTCAAATAAGACGTATGCGCATAAACAAACAAAACTAGAACTTCTTGCCTGGATAACTATGAATTTCGAAAAGCGCAACTAATGTGTTTTTCAGAGAACAATTTCGCACACACTCACATATTTACACGTAGAAGTCAAAGAAGTTTCATAGAGATTTAAGGTTTCATAATTAATTTGAAATAACATCGGTGTTAAGATCGCCAAACCGAATGTTAACCAATCCAAGTACACAATTCGCTATGTGTAAATAAAATGTTTTGTATTTTAAAGTGTCGATGAGTATCTGACATGACTTGAAATAGTTTTATGTCTCTTGTGATGTGCTCGATTGCAATTCGATAGGATGATAAACGGTTATTAAAAGCCAATCTTTGCTGTTTCGACAACCGATTCCTTCGTAACTTGTTTGCTCTACAATGATCCTGAAACTAGATAGAATACTACCATTTTCAAAAACAGTAACTTTTCTCTATGAAACCTTACTTAAATGGTGTTAAAACCGGCGGCTTATTTGCAAACCCTCTGTCTCCTAGTAACCAACAACCGGGTGAACTCGGCATCGCTCAGCAATCCTGGGTTGGGTTCACAACTTTGCGTCATGTCATGAACCAAAATATCCAGTGCGAAAAAAGACGAAACGACGGTTTGGTGTGCAGATGTAAATAGCGGCCAAACAATGATGTTTTTGCTTCCCGGAGTAATATTTTCGTTGGCTCCTCACTGCGAAAAAAAGTTTAAACAAATATTTTTTCTCCCGTAAATTTTCACACGTTCACTGTTCATGTATCATATATAACTCATTTAATTTTTGATCATGGAGTTTAAGGTAATTGACATACTGATTTCGCCATGTTCTACCCGGCTTTCGGGAACACAATGCAATCAGGGTGAATCATTCACCTCAGACTTGCTTCGAACCTCGTTGAGCTTAAAATACGTACATAGCAATTTAAGACGACAATAGATTAAAACACTTGATTAAATATCAAATAATCCGGAAAATCAGATATTATACCTGTGCAAGACACGTTTCACGTCCGCAACAGAAAATCATATTTAGTCTAATCGTGTAAATTTATCAGGTCTAATGCGTGAATTCCATGGTTAAAAATTAAATGAATTATATATGATACATGGACAGTGAACGTGTTAAAAACTGCTCTTTACCTGGCCTCTGAATTTTGTGACCTGTCCCGTCAATGTAGCCTGCTATATTACCAAGCACCGAACCATAAATCACCGTTTCTGTCAGTTTTTCAATTGAAGGCCATTTTATCATTTCGATTAATTGAACGAGTGTGACGACGTTGCTTAGTTGTTGTCATTCGCTGCAAAGCTTTGACTAAAAACTTTTGAAACAAACATTCGAATGCGTTGGGTGTTCTACCTATTAACAATATAAAGTGATTTCCGCGATGGATAACAGTAGAATAAACCTCGGTTGCTGCTCCAAACTTGCCACCTTTATATCCCTGACGATAATTAGGTATACTATACAACTGTGTTAACGAGTGCAATCGTTGCCCTTGTGATGTTGCACCACTTGTCGACATTTGGATTATCCGTGAAAATATTTTCAGAGTTGAGACGACAAACAGAATGTTGAGAAAAATAAGGTTAGCCAACCAATACAGAAAATAAAATCTAAAATAATTTTTTGTCATACTCAAAACTTTCATCGAACCAGTTTCTGTCGTAGGAAATTTATTTATATTAGTGACGAGTCGGTAATAAACGCAACCTCGTTCCTGTCGCTCAAAATGAGTAAAAAAATACGATCCTTTCTAGACGAAGCCGCAGCAATATTCCACTGTCAACACACATACGGAAATAAATTTCGTGATTTCGTCGCATATTTGAGAGATGATCAAAGTGTCATAACAGATGTAAGAAATCTATATGGTTCTCTTGTCGATGTACAAGCAACAACAAGAATTATCGATTATTTACAACGTGAAGGAAAAAAGTAAGTGAAAAATAACGTTTTTGCACCTTTAAAGAATATTTTCATTGTTTTTCATTTGACGAATGCTTTTAATTCTCAGAAGTAACATCTCGAGCTTGTAATAGTATCATCAAAGGTCTAGAATCACTAGTTGATGTTTCTGTTTCATACCTGACCTTTTGAGTGTATCACATTAATTGAGTTCAAAGAAAAGAAATAATTGATCACAGACCTCGAGAGAAAAAATATTTTCTTTAAAAGCATCTCTATATGTGTCAATCATTATGGTCTCAGTGCTTATTGAGCGTGGTGTCTATTTTTAGGGCCGCTCTTGTGAAAACTCTACAATATTTAAAAACAACGGGTATTGCTGGCTATTTTCAGCTAATTAAAAAGTTGTGTCGTACTCGTCTTCGAAATATCAGAATGTAATGTGCGATGATTCATTATATAGTGCTCCAACTACAGGCCGCTCAATAACATCAGCCAAATTCCATCGACGATATGGAATTGGGTGATGACGAGGTTGTGTATCAGCAGCCAAGTGCTGCAGACCTTCCCTCGTTCATCACTTCACACTTGCGTCCAATACATCGATCTTCGTCGCAGGTTCTCCATTGAATATTTCTCCATTACCAGTTTTATCTGTTTCACCACCACCAAATCCCCGTGTCCCATCATAACAGCAACAACAACAATCATTCTCTCCAACAGAATCAATTATTAATTAATTTTCTACAAGAAATTCGCCACCACATATAACTTCTTCGAATCAAACTCGTGGAGAAGATCGCGATGACAGTGAGCATCAAGGCCCAATAATAATCAGCCGTGCAGTACTGTGCAGTCATTTTAACCGACAACCGCAACAACGTCATCCACTAACAACATACGGCGATCTCTCTGCTTGTGACATACTTCCACTGACACATCATCGAGATCGACATAATCAAACGCCCATTCAGTCACAACAAATCGACTCACCTTCTGCTGTAGCTAGCTCAATTCCATTATCATCACAAATTTTTAACCCATCGGCTCAACTCAATTTATCATTTCAGAAAGGTAAGTTATTAGACTTTTATTTATTATGTTACTCTAGTGAACAGATTTTTGACGGTTTTTTTAAATACCGAATTTCCTTAGTTTTTTGGTGAATATGATTACTTAGGCAGCTGTAACTTTGCACTCAAATTCTCTGGCAGTTGTAATTTTATAGAAACGTCTTCCATGGGGTTTGGAGAGCGCGCAAATTTTCCAAATTTTGGACTTTTTCCATTTATAACCATGTCGGACTTCTGATTTTTCACGATTTCTACCAATGAAAAGTAAGCTAGCACTTGGCAACATGTCTGTATACTGTACTCGAGCTACTTATGGTTATTTTATTCATAAAGATATGATTATAAGCGGCCGGCAGAAAAGATAATTATTTTACGGATAATGCCTCCTATCTCGTAACGGAAAAGACCTGAGCAGAGATATTTTCGAATTAGTCATGTCCTTATGCTTATAAGTAACTTGCAACAAAGATTTTTCTTCAACTCGTCTGCAAAAAAACTCCAGTCAAATCTATTTTGACTCGATATGTTCTCTTATATTAAGTCTAGGAAAAAAGTCGTCGAGTACGTATGTTATGTGCGAAAATCAGAAAAAATAAGCAAATGAAGAACACGACATGCACATACCAGGACATTTTTTCTTAAACTCAAGTAAGAGAACAAATTCTATTTGCATCGAATGTTTGGTTTAGTTAGCATGACGAGTCGTCCAAATTTTTCTGGACCCCTCTGACTATGATGTTCCGAAAGGTGGTCAAGGAAATTACGTTGGTCATTCCAAATGCATAAAAATTCCTAAAATCAAACTGAAGTTCAGACACATTACTAATTTTAATCTGGATAGCACTATACCTTAAAAACTAAAACGAACCCTTTTCTAGAATACATCTCAATATATAGTACAAATTGTGTATTTTAGATCAGTATAAAAGATGGAAAAGGGTCCTCTCTAGTTGTCGTAGTTTTAAATGGGCAGAATATAGAATAAATTCACAGCCAGCACTGCTTCTTTGAATATAGAATAAATTTCAATAATAATAGGGTGAATCTATGAGGACCCATCCACTTTTTGGAAAGGTTTTCTTTTTCGATTTTTTTTTCGCATCAAAGTGTCAGTATGCTCTAGAAAACACTTTTGATGAAAAAAAATAAGTCCTTTCTATTAAAAATCCCGAGTTTTGAAGCAGTTTTTCGGAACACCTATGATATGTTTTTATATATAGAGAAAATATCAGGAAAAAACCTAGAACATGTTCAAAAGTAATTTTTTTTGAATTTTTTTGTGTTCAAAAATCTAAAACAAGTCTAGAAATATGTTTTCTGAAAACATTAGATCGGTCCTATTGAAAATCTTGAGTGCTGAGTCATATTTCGTCAATATGAGTTGGATTCAATTAATTTGAAGAATATTTATCTTTCATTCCTTGTGGAGTATGACAACTTTTATGAGACTCTCAGGACGATGTTGAACTGATGACTTTGTTCACATTAATAGGAAGATTTGCTGTTAAGCCGTCTTGTAGAAGTGAGACCACTTAGTCAAAAAGAATAGTGCTATCGAAATAATGAATTTTCCATTTCTCTGTAAGGACATCTTTAAATGTAAAGTCTTATCCACAAATGTCGTGACTTCAAACGAATAAGATTACGAGATGAATCATTGAATATTAGAAAATATCGACTACCCACTAGTACCTTATTTTTTTCAAAATTGTATCCCAATGCCAAGACGAAAAAGTTGTCAACATCCGATAAAGCATGGAAAATCTGCACGTGTGCCAAAAGGAGTAGTGGCTGTATCATCACAGTTATCGAAATTTTTGGTTACTCAATATGATGTGGCTTACACCCGATATTATTATTATTATTATTTTTTTGTTTCAGGGTTGGTGATAATAATCTTTTGACAAGCAAGTGGAGGTAACTATGTATAGTCATGATTTGTACACAATAGTAATATACTTACGTACAATGTACATTATTTGTGGTTATGTTCAACATGTCATGCATTTGAATCGAAGAAAATGGTAACTCATCAATCAATGGAATTCAACGACGATGAAAGTTCAAGTGATGATGAACTCATGACAGAAGGTTCTCCTGCCAATGATGGCAAAAATGATGATGATCCTGTCAATGTGGACTTTTATGATTCGAATGAAGCAGAGAAAGACAATCCTCATATGAATAGTGGTATCATAGGTGAATCAAATGACAATGATGATGAGACAACTGACCCTGAATCGATGGATGAAGAGACAGGTGATGCTTTCTATGAGCTCGAACACCAGAAAGATAAAGCAATGGAAGAATTATCAAAGATATTCGAACTGATGAACATAGATCCGATCCATGATAGGTTAGTCTATAAATTTAATTCGAATTTCTTCAAACGACATTTGTATTTAGATCAGCAGTATTACCCATTCGAGCCAAAATTGATGAAGTGTATAGAAAACTTAATCAATTATGTGACATATTAGATGGAAAGTCTCAAGATTCACATGATCCAAATTCTCATGGGCTGATGATATATGAATCAAATGAACTGTTGGCCGGTTTGAAAAATTTATTCGCTGATAGTAATGCTGATGAACAAGTTAGCTTAATGACAATTGCTCCCAAACAATGGGGCCGACAAAAAGATCGAAAAATGGTGTGTATTCATCCTCACTCCGTTCAATATTTTCGCATTTTTTCAATCAAATGTTACTAAAAACTTCGTTCACTTATCAGGTTTCAATCAAAGCCAAATCAGGCTCGACGATCGCTGGTTCTTCGGAAAAGAAATGGAATACTAGCTTATCCACAATGTCTACGAGGAAATAATCATTCTTTATCTGACTCAACAATTGATGCTGTGGTCAGGTTCTATTGTGAAGATGGTATCAGTCGAGTCTCATCCAATTCCAAAGATACGATTAAAATCCACGGCCAATCAGTGGCAGTTCGATTTTTAGAAATGACTGTCTTAGATGCCTACCACTTATTCAACGAACGACATCCTGGAGCTGTTTCAAGATCAACTTTTAATGCTCTTCGACTACGAGAAGTAAAGACTGCAACACCGCACGAGACGTGCATGTGTATTATCCACGAAAATATGGATCTGTTATTGAAGGTTTGTGCTAGTTATATATTGATTCGAATGTACCTTAACTTCATTATAGGCTTGGAACGCTTACTGCCGAAAATGTGCCGGTGCAGTTTCTTTATCGTCTAGTGACAAGGTCAATATGAAGGATCTGATAACTCAAAGTCGCATTGTTCTTTAAGAACATCAGCGTACCATTAAACTCATCTGTACAAAGTCAATACTCTGTTAATTCAACATTAATACAATTGTCAATCAATTGATGACCGAAGAATTATTAACACAAATATCCTATGATACATATTATACTCAATGTCAACCACTCTATTGTACGGTTACGTATACGAAAACACATGCAGATTTTATTTACATTATAACAACACTGATCAGTCTTTACAGTGGTCTAACGAGGGAACATATGTAACTGACCAATCGTTTTTTTAATGAAATCTGGTGGAGTATAGGTAAAACATAGTGCTGAATCCGAATATCGGCATGAGACGACGGGCCTTGCGAGTACCGGATTTTTGCGAAACCAGGTTTCCAGAGCCAGAAACTTTTTTCTGATCTGTCTCGATTGTAGAGCACATCGAGAAACCTATAAAAAACTAGTTTTGGAGTTTTTTAAAGTGTTTTGCTCCCTCAAAAAACCTCAGCGTACGAAAAAGAGAAGAAAAGTCCGTCGGGCGGGCTGTGAAGCAGCTTATTTATGATGAAATGCTGATTCAGACTTCCGAATCAAATAAACAATCAATCTCAATGCCAACATCTATATTAATGGACACCCATCTCGAACCTTTTCTTGTTTAATGTACTTTTGACAGCAATAAATTTACGTGTAGTTTTAATAATTTTAAGAGGTTACTGGAATCAAGAATGAAATTTAGATACTCCTTTGTCTTTTCATTCTTGTAATGAGTTAAGTAAAATTATGTTTAGTCTAAAAGTATTACGTTTGATTTCGATTCAGAAGTATTTAGATTATTTTAATATAAAAGTTTAAAATATATGATTGTAAGTCATCAGATTTTATATTAATAGGTATTTACAGGTTGTAATTTTATTATTTTATTTTTTTGCATAATTATGATTATTGTATTTAAGGTTAATTAATGATTTTAGTTTTATTTTACTATATTATTTTTTATTTTATTATTCTGTTATCTTATTTTGTTTTATATATTTTATTTATGTTTTAATATATTTAATTTTTAATTATTTAATAATTTTATGTTTTAAACATGTTAATTATGGGGGTATATTGGTGTTTGTACGCATACATGATTTATGTATTATAATTGTTATTTATAATATTTGTATATCTGGGTGGTTGAAGGTATAAGTGGTTGGCTTATTTTATTTATGGTTTTATTTATTGTAATAAATGTTTTTACCAGACAACTTTGAACTACCGTATGTTCAATCACTTGTGTTTCGTGATGTTGCCCTCGATGTGTTAGTTTAATTATAATTTTAGTTTATATAGATAAATGCTGAAATAAAATAGGATTACCACTAGATAAACAGTTTCTTAAGCGAAAAGTTTTCTCTGACGTCTTCTTTCCATAGGACAGTTTTTCGAAAAACTCGATTTTTAGCGAGGTTTGGGAGCTCAATTTTTATGACGAGGAAAAATATTCACTTATCAATAATACATACGTTAGAATCCCCTTTTGACGTGCTACCCGACTATCAAATTTTGAATTTTCTCAAACCAAAATCGATCACTGAATGTTGTAGAGATAAACAAATGTTTAAATGGCGACAGAAAATGTGCATTATCAATAGTATCAAAACTTTCAGAGAGCGCAAGCAACTTGGGTTCGACGAGTCATGCTAACCTGGTGGAAGAAAGTATCAAGCAACAGAGACGCTCAAAATATCTAGTTTTTGAGAGTGCTCCAAGAAATATTGCCGGCAGCCTAAAACCTTTATCACTAAGGTAGCATCGCGCTTTATGAGTTGATGACTGATTCACATTTGCTGAATATCACCCCGCAACTGTTGTACCTGGTGGGTTGTGTGCTGCTAAAATTCTTAAGATTTAAAATTATAACTGCGTGATTCACTCTGTGATTCATGTTATTTACTTTTAGCTGCAACACAGAGCCAGATTGATTCCAATAGTCGGAAACATGAAAAAATTAGCGATGAAGCTCGGGTTGTTATGGAGAAAGTTATACAAGAAACTGAAGCTTAACAACAAGCTCTGTTAGCTGATGCAAATGCACGTAGTATTGAAATTCAATAACAGTATAAATTAAAACTACAGGTATCGGCTTATATGTGGTTGTTACTTTATCTTCTATTTGACAAGTCTTTAAAACTAAACTAAAAGAAATATTGTTCACCTGTTGTAGGCTTTAGATTTAGTTAAAGCACAAAAATTATTTATATTGGAAAA
Organism: Didymodactylos carnosus; assembly: GCA_905250885.1. Classification (NCBI taxonomy): domain Eukaryota; kingdom Metazoa; phylum Rotifera; class Eurotatoria; order Philodinida; family Philodinidae; genus Didymodactylos; species Didymodactylos carnosus. The sequence goes on along the minus strand of CAJNOQ010001058.1, from coordinate 23,487 downwards.
CGATTTAAATATGAAACAAGAATTGATATTAGAAGAAGGTAAAATTGGATATTAAACGGATGTTGCACAAAATTCTGACAGAAAATTTTTCTTTTTTTAATTTGTTTCAATAGCACGAAAACGTATTGATCATTTGAATGATGAAAGAAATCGATTAAAATTGGTAGTATGCAAAGATACTGAATCACAGGTATCGCAGAGAAAGCAATTAGGTGCAAAAAAAAGCAAAGATCGGTAAAGTTGAATGATGTTTTAAAATGCTGCAGAAAGATTACTTTTTATCCGAATACGTTTGTGTTTTCAGGAACGTTTTTAGATCCTTTTTTCCATGCAAAAGCCTCTTGTTTTATAAGTACTTGAAGTTTCAGATATCTCAATTTCAGACGCTTACTATAACCATTGTCCAGAAGGTGACTTTTATATGCTTCCTTCTCTACTTCAGGCTAACGACAGGATTAGAGATGGGCAAGTTCGGTATTTTTCCAGTCCCACTCCGCTAAGCTCAACAAAAAACATTTCAAATACTTTTTTTGTTTGATGTTAAATTATCCTTATTAGACGTCATTATGTCTTAACGTAACTTTGAGAAAATTAGAATGTCCAGTACAGAAAGGCAGACGGGCATCTAGTGCAAAGAAACTAGGCAATCAACGGAAAAAACGAGCCTCCTTTTGATTGTAAGTAACTCTAATCAAAAGTTCTGATCAGATCTAATCTTAACCGACTACGCGGTAACACGAAAAGGATAACAGATTAAATTCAATTTCTTTATTCTTTTCATCTTTTTTCAAATTTAAACTGAAAAGTCCAGTCACAAATGCGAATAACTCTGCCGAAAAAGGTCCACGTCTCTTTTGTCTTCAGTCCCATTCCAGTCCAAGTCTCTTACGCCTCCAGTCCCAGTCGAGTCCCAACTAGAGCCCATCGGATCCGACCCGGACCCGGTTGGGTCCGGGTCTGAAAATTTTGAATTCATCGGGTCCGGGTCCAAAAATCATGGACCCGATGGGCTCTAATGTAGAATATGTTACTTGTCGAACATAAAAAAATGAAAAAAAAAGGATATCCTATCTTTGGATCGATTATCAAATCCGAACTAGAATTTTGCATTATAGATCTCAAATGAGTGATTCGTGCCCGAATCACAAAGAATTAATTATTGGGTTCGAATCCGAGAATTTTCTTTGAGCGGGTCCGGGTCTGGATACAAAAAAATTTAACCAACCGGGTCCGGGTTTGAATAAATTTTTATCATCGGGTCCGGATCCGAGTCCAAAAATCATGGACCTGGTGGGCTCTAACATCCCGCGAGTTGGAGGATGTTTAAGAAGCTATAATTAAATTTAATTGTTTTTTACTTCATTTCTATCTCAACCACTATACTACGAAATTTTGAGTTGCTATATTTCTGAGTTCTAATTATCAGTACTTCACAGGCGAATTTGTCTCAAAATATAAAAATCTTATTCAACAATAACGTGAAAATTCATTCACAATGAATGCTTCATAAAAATGTTTATGCTGAGGGATTGCCATACACAATAAACGTACGTTTGCTACACGTGGAAGATTGCTTTCACAGAAGTTCGCAGTCCAAGTCTCATCGTTTCTGACTGAAAATAATTAGATGCTGAAAGCTATCGTTTCTGTGCTCAAAGTATGTGGCATTGTCCAAAAACATGCGTCATTACCATATTGGACATTCTGAAAACGTTTTAAATGAAAATCACCACAAAAATAAGTTGCGATCAACTAGATCTTCAAAAAATGCGGTAGTATCAGTAAACCAACTAACATGTCTTCAACGGAAAGCTTGTTTGGCCTACTAGTTGGAATGCTTTACGGTATATTGTATAATAATTGTAGTATTGATGGTGTCTATTCAATGGATCTAAACTAAAACAATTTGATTTACTATTTGGTTAAAATAAAGGGTAGGACCAGTGAAAGTCTCCAAATTAGCAGTAGTGAAATGTACTCACTGGATGCGGCAAGTGTAAGATCCTGAATTGATCACTCAATTTGAACGAATTGATCCGCTTTTACTTCCTATGCAATAGAAACGACTAGATAGTCTTCAATGTTAATGAATCATTACTGTCAACGTTCCTCTCATAAAAGTCAGCGACTCAGTTTCATGGCACCATACCTCACCTCTGATGAAATGTAGTGAGATGGATAGTATTATTGTGGCATAGTAAAGCAGACTTATTGGATGGACGTCCTGAATTTGATTTAAAAATAAAATGGGATTTTCATTCTTTCCTTACTAGTTACAATAGTCGAGACTTTCAATAACCATTCCGAAAATATCCTTGAGAAACTCAGTAGACACCGTATAATGGATCATCTTTGTAATAGATCTGCTGTAGGCTTCACGGTTCTGTATTAACCCATTCCCTCTCACCTGTATTCTCGCGGTCGAAAAGTATGGATTTATCGCTGAAACGCATATGTTTATTGGAGATCTCATCATTAAGAAAAATTTGTGTTATTTGCAATAATTAAAGTTTCGGGTGATTAAACTCCAATAATTGCAGCGTACATCAGTAGTTATTGCGTTGTTAAGAGTTAATATTGTGCACGTCATATTCTGCATAAAAATCGAGCTGATCAGATACTTTTGAAATTTCAACTGAAAAACAATTTAAAAATTTTATTAAGGTTGTTATGTTTGAATTGTTGCACGCGCTTTATCATTAGAACACCATGTTAAAACGTGAATGGAAGAAAGACCTTTGCAAGACCTACATATGCAGACTATATCTGCTATGTTTTCATCCATTGAAAATAGCAAATTGGAAGGATAGTTTGAACTTGAAAGTTGATTAATGCCGTCAAACATGAGATAATTTTACAAATCGATCTGTTCGTTTATAATTCATCCACATTCCTCTACGAAATTATATGAATTTACTGTTCAGAACAAAGAAATGATGAAGCGTTTGATGTTATCCGCGCTCATATTCAGTTTATATTGCTGTTGTAATTTTTTAAGTATCTTTGTTTCAACTTGTAGCTTTTACTTTACAAGTCTTCATAAAAGTGATATGGCAGACATCAAAATGAATATAGGAATATATTAATAAGATAACGATAACAATTAATCGTATAGCATTCGCTTCGGTTATAAAAAAACAAATCAATTAAATATTAACATTCAGGAACTCTATAATCCTAAAAATGGATTAACTCAATCGAAATCTATGTCATTTTGCTCTAAATATGGATAATTTGTGATTGGTTAGTTGAGGATTATAAAGTATATATGTCAATTGAAATCATAGACGATGATGTGTACATATCGAGAACGAGAAAAAAAATGGAATCACATTTATATATTTAATATGGCGATCTTTGTTGTGGTCTTGTAATACATCTTGAAATCGTCAGAGTAGTCTCTTAAGTGTTTGCCATCATTTTTCACATCCATTACCACGATATGTGATTGAATTCTCTTATACATACATATTTTTTTACTTGTGTATACCCTATATATTAAAAGAAAAGGAATTTGAACTTTTCTTCTTTATGATTTTTCCTTTTTTTTGTGACTTTTATAACCATGGCTTAGTAAATAGTTTTGTTTAAACAAACATTGTGTGTGTGTGTGTGTGTGTGTATGTGTGTATGAGTGTGTATGGGATCTTTTTACCACTTGAAATGAATTGAACAAAAATCCGTTATAGTATCGAATAAAAAACTATCTATACTATATCGAGTATTTGGGTTGGAGTCAGTGATATGTCGTATGGAAACTTTGGTTTCTGGTTGAGAAAAATAAGAGTTAGACATTGTATGATGATCGACCAAAGAAATTATGCTTAAAATCTTTTGCAGATAAGAAGTAAGTGAATGTTTTTTTATTTAGTAGACACGTATCATGGTATTTTTAACACTTAAATTAATTAAGTCTAACTGGAGTATGAAAATTAGAAATAAAGTTAAAGTTTCTTGAAATACTATAACTTTTGCAACTTGAATGGAATATTTATGCTTGTAAAACATTCTAAGATCTTGCAGAACAGTGGATTTAAGTTTTGCAGTTTACTACAAAGCTAAGTTCATGTATTCAAATCTTTATTCGTACAGAATTGATTTTGTGTTTTTCGATAGTTTTAGTTTAGAACACTATAATGGGATATTTTTCCGCTTGTATTGTGGAAGAATAAAGATATTATATCAAGATCTTGCCTTAAAATAAACTTAAGACTCAAAAACTTAGTTTTCTCCGTAGTTAAATTAGACTCAAGTTGAAACATCACAGTTCCAGGATGAAATAACTATAAAAGTGAAGCTTCGCCTCTGATTTATCAGACCTTCAGCAGTTTTATACAAAATGATCATTCTCTACAGAATTGTTTTAGAGAATTTTCGGTGTTCTAAACACAAAGTATAATCATCTAAATTCTACTATTCTTATGCCATGGCTACAGAATTACAGAAAATGCAAGTTCGACTCGTCTTTCATTCAGATGTTATTCAAAAAATAGTGGAAGACATATTCATATTTATAGTATACAATACAATAGTAGAATATCCATTCGCTTTTTTACTTTAGAATAATGCACATAAAAAAAGTAAACTTTATAAGGGATGAACAGTAAAAATCTATACCGACCACAAGTTTTGTTCGATATTTAAGGTTTCAATGTTGAAAATATAAAAAGTCTTTCTATGTCATTATGACATTTCAGGCAAGTAACAGTAATTTCAATACGCTTTTTTTGTCTTGACTGGCGTATACAAAAAGGTAATAGTTGATGGAAGAAAGATTATGATATTGAGGTATCGATCAGAATCCTTTGAAACTTAAATTTCTGTTATGTTATAGACATGCATGGAAAAGTTTACTCTCGCATCATAGTCGATATATTTTCTTCTATCGCATCGAAAATCTACTTTCAAGTATCCGCTCTGATACAAAATTTAAAAATATAAATCATCATAAATTAATAACCAGATTTAGTAAACTAAGTGAAGTATTCGTATACTACCTGAAGGTTTTTTTTAAATATTTGACTGCTCTGAGGCTTATTTTTTTTCTTTTTCTTCATGATCATCGGTTTGCTAATTAATTTTCTAGCTTAATGAAATCAAATCATGAGAAAACAAATCTTTTTTTATGAGCACATGAGTGGTCAATCAACAAGAATTAACGCCGATATGCGAGAAAAATTTGATGTCTATCTAAAAACAGAAAAAAACAATAAAAACCAATATGTCTGTAGTTGAAAAATTTTGTAAGACGGTGAAGAAAAAAAATCATACACATGTAACAAATCATAAACGATGGTTAGATACAGAGACATATCAGTTGTGAGAATCACAATTGTCTACTAACAGGAAAAAACTCAAATATCAGAAGTATCAATAGATTCAATAACTAAACCCCTTTCTGAATAGAATCTATCAGTTCTATGGCATGAGAACCAAACAGGAACTATAAACTAGTTTAATCAGAATTTTTTAAAAAAATTGATCAAATGAAAAGAATTAAACGGATTGTACTTTTGTGCATTATTCGCTTCAACAAGAGTCTTGTGACAAAGTACATGCGTATGTGAATTCAGTAAAACTATTTAATAATACTGGTTTTAGTTTAATAAACATTTTTTATTGTTTTTAGAATGTGGAAGAAAGTTATTACAATAGAAGAACATCTCACAAAATTCGATTTAACGAACAAAATACAAAACCATTTATTATGAGAAAGCGAATTAATTGACTAGGCTGGAGTATTGCTTCTTCAGTCACCTTAAATAAACTATCGAGAAAGTAAGAGTTTGACAACCTTTAGGATAGATCTGCATGTAACAAGACGCGAAACACTAAACCATACTCAGGCGCCCCACCCCCTCAATGTTATTAGTACGTTATACTTTAGCAATACATAGTTACTGGTTACAATACACGACGGGAAAACAAACCTCTGAGACGTTTGATGCTCTGAATCTCACTATGTCGCTTAACAATCTCTAAGAGCTTTGCTTTTTAAGATAAAGTCTGATCGTATCCAAGGCACTTATGTGCTTGAGGACGCTAGATATCAGATAATGACATATGACGACAGTCGTTTGCGACATGTTTCTTCTTCCTCTTGCGACACATTATTTTTTAGAGTGAGATTTTCATGTGAGAGAGTTAACTATTCTATAATAGTCGTTTGACGTTAATTTTGATGGCTGGAGTACAACTAAAAATCATAGTTATCTACGATTGAGAGCGACTGTGAAAGTCAATACAGACATTATTTTTGTAAAATAAAAACTTATGTTTCACGACCACCTCTCATCACCCAAGATTGAAATTTTAACACTCACTCTCAGATAAGCCATAAATAGGCAAAAATACTGAGGTTTCACCTTTTTAACGTAGCTATAAGGAAGACAATTGTGAAAAGAAAGAAAAAGCACTTTTATATATGTGGCCAATCACTTCTTCGTTACCCATTTCTGATTCGTTATTCTATACTCTATGTATTTCTCTTTTTCTCTCTTATTAGTTCTGTCTACCAATCAACGTACAACTGGAAGTAGAGAAATAGAAGAAGAAGGAAAAAAATGAGAAAAAGAAAGCGAAAAATACTTCCCAACATGGAGACAAGAGTGTATTATATTTGTTTGGTAAAGAGCATTTTGTTGTTTAAAACGAGCCTCTTCACCGATCTCAAAAGCCTTCTTCTTTGGCATCAGCCTCGCCATACATACAAAACAACAACAATCATACGGTAACACGGTAAGAGGCCTTCTCAATTGTATAGATTTTTTTAATAATGTTTTTTTTCTTCTCCTTTTCTTTTTATATGTATACATCTACTCACTCGAAATCCTCTCGTCATTGGTATTAACCTCACTCATATACATACTCGTATCCCTCTTAGAAGACTCTTACCCAACCCGTTAAGTTTTTGTCTCGTTGTCTCGACAACAATCAACAATAATGAATAATAATCGTTCAGTTTTTTCCTTTCATTTTATTTATTTATAATGAATCGGATATATTTCTTTCAAGTACTCTGTAAGTTTTTTCATGTTTAGAGCACAACAATTAATAAGGCTATTTAGAAAAATACGTTCTACAGTTACTACATACCATAGGACAAAAAGGTGTGCCATTAGCATGCAAAATTGAAATTCTTCTGAAAAACTTCTTTGACTATAAAATCAAACTTTACCTGATAGATATTATACAGTGGAGATGCAACTAGCAATTGAAAGATGCTTGGTTTCAGTTGAGACGTTATCACAATCTGCTACACTATTATCTTTTAAAGTATGCAAAACTAACCAAACCAGAAAGCTAGACGAAATAGATTTTGTCTTTTGTTTACACAGTGAGTTTTCTCAAATTTTAAAACAAAAATCGAAAATTTTTGCTTTTTTTGAAGCATGAAAGATGCTCTATAAAAACGAGAGTTTTCCGCACTGCACATCGGCATTCTACATAGGAATATGTATGAATGGTACTTTCTCATAACGAGACAAGGGTGATCCGATTTTTCTTTTGTTTTTGTCATGGGTCTCTACTGTCATAGTACCGCAGAATTATTGATTTTAAGTTTAGATAGGAAATTAAATGAGAGAAACTCTAACTTATATTTTTTGACGATGCGTTACCAAGTAGAGCTGCTCTCTTTATATGTGACATGTCACCTGGATGACTTGTATCCACGATACGTTTAGTCTATGGAAGAAGTATATCAACGTTTTTCCGTTTCAATTTTTGTCAGAGCAAAAAATAATTAATCAATGACGTAAGAATATACTCTAATAATTATGCAGAATCCGATACTTAAACCACAGGTCATTCAAATCGGTGATCATAATTTGTGTATGAGTCACACGACAAGGTAGCGCACGCTCTGACTATAAGTTAAGTAAGAACTCTACTTTTATATTTATAGGTGAACAAGTGAATATCTATGTAATAAATCAATATTAATGTCATTTACTTCTCCTCGATCATCCAATAACTCTAATATAAATCATATCGGACATACAATTTCTTCAACTCCACATAATATCAACAATAACAGTGGTATTGGTATTGGTACTGGTTATATGTCCCATACAGACTTTTTTCCATCATTTATTGATGATATTACATCTCCCACATCGTATAAAAAATCATCATCCGCTTCGTCGTCCAATGTTGATCAATCATCAGCTTCGGCGACAGCTGCCATGATTCATCATCCCTATTTTTCGTCATCCGTTTATCCATCATTATCAGCCAGTTATTCGGATGCTGCATCCTCTTATTTATCATCAAGATACAGTTCGACAGCCGGTGATTATTTACAACCTTATCGAACGGCAACAGGATCATCGCCAACAAATTCGTGGTATAATAGTCCTCACTGTACAGATCCAAGATTTGCAAGTAGGGAAAATTGTAATTTCATAGTGAAAATGTGTATTTCTCGAATTTAATTTTAACTTATAAAAATTATCTTTTTTTGTTTTTTTTTAGTGTCAAGATTTTTAACACAAACTCCGTCACAATATGATATGATGTCATCGTATCAAAATTCAAACGGTGATCCATTAAAATCTCCCTATCATCCATTTGCATTCGCACCAAAACGTAAAAGACGTGTTCTATTTTCACAAGCTCAAGTCTACGAGTTAGAAAGACGTTTTGCAAAAAATCGATATTTGAATGCACAAGATCGAGATCAATTGGCACAAATACTTGGTTTAAGTTCAACACAGGTATGAAAATAAATACCATATCTCTATGCAGAATGTTTATCAAATAGTAATTGTTTTTTTTTTAAGGTAAAAATATGGTTTCAAAATCATCGTTATAAAACAAAAAAGTTGTCAAAAGAAAAAGGAGGTAGTGGTGATGAACATTCAACACATGTTAGTTCGTCCAAGAGCAGTACACATTCATCAAGTTCCATTGATCCATCATTGCTAAAACATGAACCACGTTAAGTTAACTGCTTTTTCTTTCAATCTCTTTTTCTCTATTTCTCTCTCTCTCTCTCCCACACAGTATATGACTTCACAATAATTTGTTTGTGCAATTTTCTAACCGCTGACTCTCCACATGATTCTTGAAACCTTTGTTATTTTCTCTTGTTTTTTTTTAAAAATTAATGTGTCTGAAAATATAATTTGTTTATTTGTTCTGTTGTTGTTTCTTTATGTCATTTTTTTTTTATTATTTTTTTTGCGTAGTTTGTTAATATTTTATAATCTTAAAGAATGGATGGATTGATTCATTTTTGTTTTATAAAAAAGAGAAAAATAATGACTTGATATTTTAGAGACAAAAAAAAATTTGTCCCATTTATTTTAGTAGTGTACATTATACAACTTCGATATTATTATTTGTTGAAAATAGTTCTATATCCAAAGATGACTACTCGTATGAGATGTGAATATTATCTGAAATGGGATTGATTATACATTTTTATTTAATAAACAAACTGGACTTTGTTGCATGAAAAAAGTTTAAGGGTTAAAAGAAATGTCAAGCATTCCAATTTATTATATCGAAAAAACTACAACTCAGGATCAAACGTTTTTGATCCTAGCACATGTGGTTTTTAATTGTATTGTCAAAATATGATTACTAGAGATAATTTCCTTCGATTGATATTTCTCATATCCCATTTCCGGTCGTTTCTCTTTTCAACAGTGAAGAAGAAGAAGAAGAAAAAAAAACCCTTCCTTTCATTTGTAAATTATACAAAAAAATGAATTATAATGCGTTTATTTCATTTCAATGTCATATAGATAGACTTCCAGTGAAAAAGAGAACACACTAAACGAAGAAGAATGTATACTTTATCATTACGGATAATAAACTGATTGGATATTTTCTAATTCTATCACTAATTATTACAATGTCAATGAATTTAATGTGCATATATGTACAGGTAAAGAAGTAGAAGTACAATCGAGCAATTTCTCATATATTTAAAATATTTCTTTTTATATATTCTGTTTATTTATTTTTGCTAAGAGGGAGGACAAAATTGTTCTATTCATCTATAAATTTGTTTCTAATGCTGAGTAAATAATGAAATGAGACATTTTTCGTTATTTTAAACTTTTCAACTCTAATAAATGTGAAAAAGAAAAAAAATCATTTAGACAATCAATGATGAATGTTTTTTTTTTAATACTAAAAGTTTATTTTTTTAAAAATAAAATCTATCGTAGTCACATGGTAATAGCAAAAATTTAAAAAGAAATTAAGAGCAATATCAGTACTTCTAACTTATTATACTTCAAATGAATATTATTCATTTTGATTGGATTCTCTTATACTATGATCAAATTAATTTTGTTTTTTTCATCAAGTTGTTCGACAAATGAACAATTCAATTTGCATGCTGAATCCAATTTAATCATGGCATGGCAAATAAATTTTGATCGAAAAAAAAGCAAGAAAATACGATAAATTCCAGCAAACAAAATTTTGTGAATAAGAATAATTCTCTCGTAATAATAATTCTTCTTTTTCTTTTTTTTTTTTTTTGACAAAATGTCGACAAAAAGACTCTTCATGTCAATATCGAGTAGTAGAACAGCTGGACATAAGTGGCAATACTAGTAGAAATAGAGAAAAATAAAATAAAATTAGAAAACTATAACAAACGCATACGAAATCATCATCGTTGTCTTGAATAAGAAGGAAAAATTGTCCTCTATTGGTAATAGTAACGACACTTCACATGACAACATTACGATGGTGAATGTAAATATAAATACAAGACGAAGAGAATATTTTTATTGACTTATTTAAAGTGTCATAAAGTCTATCAAGCGAAACTTGGTCATTATTGAAAAGAAAAGTTGAGATTATACTCATAGACTCTTATTTTCTAAAAAAAAGATTTAAAATAAAAATTTCAATAATCTTTTAGTTTCTCTAATCAGAAATAAATTTTAAAAGTTTAAAAATAATGTTTTTTGTGAAGATTTAGATGAATAAATTGAATCTTTCATATCAATAATTCAAATGTTTCAATTTTTGATTTTAAAATCAACGTTAGAGTACCCAGTTTCTCTTCTTTATTTCTTTATCTCTCATATGAACTCGACACTTAACTAATCTTGAAACTTTTTCCTAAATCTCTCATTCTGACCATTTTGATACCATCTGGATAATTTATTATCATTTTTTTTCTTCTCTCCTGCTGTGATGGTGAACAACATGTTGAATAATATTTCAATTTTCGTTTTATTTGTCGCTATATACTTCATGATGTAATCGTTGTAGTATATTGACAAAAGAGACTTGTTCATTTTTTTTTTTCTTCTCTTTATCAATTGGGGATAAAGTTGTTAGCACGTGGTGGTATGTATTAATTGGAAAAGCGTGCATTTATCTACCTTTGATATAAAAAAGAACAAATTTAGAAAATAGACGCGAAAATCAGTTTGTTATTCAACACGTTCATCTAATCGATTGTACTTTATCAATACATATGTCATATGGATAAATTCAACAAGAGAATAATACAAATCTTGTCACTTGTATATGTTTGTTCCGACGTTTGAAGGGATTATAGGCACATTGAATTATAAAGCATTTCGATAAGACATGACCACCTCACATTTGTCTTATCCTCAAGAAAAGAGTTTATACGTTTCTACTAAAAATAAATTCTAAGACACTTTCGGAAATTAGTTACAACTTGAGAATAAAACACGAGTAATTTTTTGGTCGATAATTCGAGAGCAAAAAATAGAAGAAGAAATTTTTGCTCATACCTATTTGACTGCGTTGTTTCAAATATTGTTTTTTTTACTATTCTGCCTATTTATTTTCATACAGCGAATAAATACTGTAACATAAACACTTCAAAAAAACGTTTTACTTGCACAGCCCATTTTTTTCACTTTTTTTTTACCTTATTAATTGCCAATGGCAAAATAGTCTATAGTAGAATCTATGATATTATATTGATAAAGGAAATCGAAACAAAAGACCACTTAAGAAGAGAAAAGGAAAAATTTTAAACAAAAGAGAACTGATTGTACAGCAATTAGAGAATATAAATAGCCAAAAGAATTTCAAAAATAAATGAAACAATGAATATTGACTTTTAAAGATAGCGAGAGAATCAATTTTTTAGATCATAAAAAGAGTGAGTATAACTGAACGTCTGTTAAAATCAATCGGCATTGACCGTTGAACACATATTATAATTGTAAAAAGCATTTGTTACTAGACTTTTTGATATTTTAGGTTATTTTAATAGTAAGTGAAGCAAGAATAAAATATATTTGTATGTGTAGAGTACGAAGAATCATTTTCTTTTTCATTATCAATTAACCGATGTGTAACACTTGTTTTCATTGATTTCAACAAAATATAAGAAATTTACAAGTCAAACGGTAATATATTCAATCAGTTGAGAGCGGGAGAGAGAGAGAGAGAGAGAGAGAGAGAGAGAGAGAGAGAGAGAGAGAGAGAGAGAAAAGAAAGCAAACGAAATTACTTTCTACATGTATTTATCGTGCACTAGTGTTATACTGTTAGCTTTATGTTTAATTATGTATCCTCAACTACGGGATATCAAAATAATTATCCATGTTTTTTCTTTGAGATATTTCAAGATATTTCTAAGTCAGTTATAGATGTAGTCAACTTTCATAACTAACATGTTGAGAAACAACGAATTTCAATAATGTAGCATCACACTACCAATCAGTCATAACGAATTGATGAATTTTCCAGCGAAAATCTAAGACATATTTCTTGTAATTACACAATATTTTACTATTCAAAAGTTATTTTGTGAATTTAAATACATAGATATTTTAATGAAAGACTTTTGCCCAATTAGTATACGACTCTATTTACTCCTAACAGTAGATCGATTGTGTTATCAGCAGCATTTTTGTTGTTGTTCACAGTTATATTTGACAATATTTTATTGATTATGTAAGAGTATTTGAATTAAACGTCAATATCAACAAAACATACATATACACGTGGACTACTTCAATCATAGTATGTAGCATCATTTACTCAGTCGTTATTTACATCGATCTGATTTTATTGGACATAAATACATGTACACAGATAATATATTCTACAAAAGAGTTTATCATGTAACAATTACGAAATATTATTATTGGTTTGTCGTATAAACCCTTCGATACCATCTAACATGTTTAGTCTTATCTACAGGCATGGAAATCTGTTCGACACGAGAGAGAGAGAGAGAGGGAGAGAATGAAGGTTCTTGTAGAAGATCTTCAAAAAAAATATTGATTTAGTTGTATTATTAGACGAGACATGTATATCTAATTGATTTGTAGTATAGCAGGAAATGTTGACTTTTATTTAGAATAAAATGAACAGTAAAAACCATTAGAAAAGAGACTATTAAAACAATCAACTACTTTTAGATGTCTGAAAATTGTGATAGATTCATTGTGAAAATTTGATGAAAAACCTGTATTGTATGACTAAAACCTTTAAAATTAGAGAGATAGAGCACACATGTCACATTGTAAATAATTAGATAACCAATTATTTTTTATGGTTTGTATCATACTGCTAATGAAAATGAACAGCTTTTTTCTTAAAACATCCTTTAACATGATCAGTTTAATAATTAATGTTGATGACGTGACATTTGAGAATTTTTTTTACCTTAAACACATAATACAATTTTGTGAATAAAAAGTAATTAAACAATTATTAAGCTTAGAATTAGAGACTTCATTTGACATAATAATAACGGAGTAAAAGATAAGTCATTTCAAAAAATGTATAGGATATCCGTCTCTTGGATGTGACATATACAACTACAAAATCCACCTCTTTTTTCTTCTTTAAAGAAAATAAAAATGTTTCCGAAATTGTAATTTATAGAGAAAGAAGAAGACAAAAAGGATACAAATCAAATTTGTTAAACAGCATGTTGTTTACCATCGTCCTGTACCACATTGTATTATCAAATATCATGTAGAGTTTAAAATTAATTTATTTTATTTTCTTGTTTTGAAAGTGGCTTAGCTACACGTGTACAGAAGATTACATAATCAAAAAAATTGTCCCTTGTGTGCCCACTTGAATCAATTGCTTGTACTATCGATGAAATATCCTAGAGTATGTATTAGACTAACTAGCCATCGTTATAGAAAACGTGATAATTGCTGAAATTGTTGTAATTAAAAAATTGCTCCAAAACTTTATAAGTACTTGTTAAAAAAGAAACAGAAGAGAATAAATATGTCTCCACTCTATAGAAGAAAATGAAAATACTGCAGATTTTTTAACTAATTAATCTTTTTCTAGAGGACTATACTCTCTACCTGTTTTATTCACTTAGATTTTTACTGAAATTCTACTATAAACAGGTTCCTGTTTCTCCCAATTTATGGAAAAAAGTCTGACGATTTCACATTATCGAACAAGTTAAATAATAAGAAGTATATTGAAAATAATTTGAATTTGTCCATAAATTTGATTTTTTTTTCACAACTTTTTGAGTTTTTATTTATATGTGAATATTATTTTTTTTCTTGTTAGTCATATTTGTTACTATTGTTAGTTATCTTTGATACAAATATCTAATTGGTTATTTTTCGTACATACTTTATGAGTTAACAAATGATAAATGAATGTATGAATGATGAGATAAAGTTGTTTGTATATTATAGCCAACAAGCTAATTTTTTCGAACACTTCACATGAAGAGTAAAAACATCGATATACTTATCATTAAACGATAAACCATAATAACGGACATTTAGAATTTGAATATAACAAGTACAAGTAACACAAATAATAACATCCAAATCTAAGCTACTTGAATTAAAACATTTTTATCTATATGAGAGAAAATAGTGGAAAATCTATATGATGAGACTTAGTGGATAGTTATGTGTTTCACAAAGATCGTATTCCGACAACGAGATTGAAGTAAAATCTTCAAGTATCTTTGATCGAATCTTTATCAAAAAAGAAAAAGTTAACAACAGATCATACGACTTTGAAACGTATCAGCTTGCTTTCTACGTTATTGTAATTAAAACTTTTATTCTGTTGTTGGTTAAATCGAAATCCTCAAGTAGTCCACTTGAATGTTAGCGAGCCAGATGACTTTCTCTTTCTCTTTCTATATATATATATATATATATAGAAAGAAAAACGATTGGTATAGAGGAGGAAATTTCACTTCCGATTCATTTATTTGTTGTTTTTTTCTGTACTATACCACCAACAAGAAAATTTAAACACCCGCTAGATATTCCCTTGTCATTCGTCTCAACTTGCTTACAGGCTCACTTACGAACTATACACAGTAATGTCTAATTATACAAAAAAAAATAATAATATATATATATATATCAAACTAATACGGAATAGAAAAAATTCTTTTGCGCTGATGTCTCATTAAAACTATTCTACTCAATTATCCATGCAGATAATACTAACTCAAAGAGAAACTGAAACATACTTGACTAAGATCTCTATTGTTTTGTCTTTAGTGATATAGACAAGGAAAAGTAAAAGAAAAGAAGAGATTATAAATTCATGATCAAAGTTGAACGAGGTAGAATGTCAATTAAATAAATCGAGCTAATATCGACTGTAAATAAATTGGTCTCATAATTGTTTTTCAAGAATAAGCATGTTCGGTCTCAAGATGTACTGTAGACATTATATAAACTACTTCCTAATATGAGAAAACTGAATAAATTGAAATTTTTAAATCAGAGAATTCATAAAATTAGACTAAAATAAAAATTTAAACATTTCTGAATATAAGAGCATCATTTTTCTTCATTATTAAGTGAATATCAGTCTATCTTGAACAGACGGTACTAAAAATAATACTATGACTAGAGACTTCAAAAATGAACTACTATCACCAAATATTGTTTTAGATTGTTTGTCCATATTGCGAACTCTCTTTGAGAAATTTCTTGTGTCATCCATCACTTTGATTTTCTATATACTTTAAAATTCTCTCTCTCTTTTTGTCGCTCTTTCTTTTTCTCTAGTTCAGATGTTCACGTAATGCATACATTAACAACGAAGAACACTGAAGAGGTTTTCAAGTACTTTAAATCGTTAGTACCAAAGAGGATCTGTCACCTGTGCAACTTTTTCTTTTAATTTCGATTTATATCTCAAAATGAGAGAAGAGAAGAGAGAGAGTAATTTAAAATTTTTCACAAACAAACCTTTTTCTCGTAGATTTGTATCAACATATACGAGAGAGAGAGATATAGAATCACTTTAAGCAACTAAACAAATGGAAACATGATAATAGCTTTTATATTCAAAAGTACTTCAGAGTTCTAATTTTAGCAGTACATAGGTTATTTTACACTCAATTTTCTCATGAATCAACAGATATCAACGTAAAAAGTAATTCAAATGGTCAAACCGTTGTCCTCTATGACAACTAACTATATTTAATAGACACCTCTCGTAACCGTATAAGATTACGATGACAAAATGGAAATAATTTTTTGGTTGATTGATTAGAAAATTTCTCCTGCTACTATAATGACGTTAAAATCTATTTCAACTAAATAATTCTGCTTGGTCATAAATTCGTTTACACTATCATGTTTTCGGTAACTGTTCGCTATGCATTCAAGACCACTCATAATCATTTCTACGTTAAATAACAAAATGAAGATAATTGTTCGAATGAATGAAGATAATAAGCATAACTATCTACCACCCCCATCTTCATACATGTGGAAAAGTCAAACATAGAAAATCTCGCTAAACCAACTATGAATAATAAAGAGTATAATTAAAATTTGCATAATATCTCATTGATTATATTAGTGTAAAACCAACTTAGAAATTCATTGGTGAAAAATATATTCATCAGAATATCGCTCAGTGCTCCCTTATTGTTATCTTTTAATCACTTATTAAACTATTGAAATTTTATCAAATAATCAGAGTTATTATATTTTTCTCTTAAAAAAATTTATTAATGTTAAGTGGTCTTCATACCTTCCTTGCACTCAATGATCTTTCGTGAAAAACTACTTATTATTCTTTTAGATACTAAGAAATCAAACAATTTTTAATGAAATTATCTCTAAACCTCATCAAATATGAAATAAATCTCTAACCTAATATAAATATAAGCTAAAATAAAGATGACGCCGAGATCGACTATACACGAGCGTTGACGATGTTGGCATCATTAGTCATTATGGTATCCTCCCGATTCGTCGACTAATTAATGTTTTTCCTGATTCGTCGACAACATTAGGGAGAGATGAAAGGTATTAGTGAGGCGTCGACATTATAAAATGTCAATGAAATAGGAAAATCAATTAACGTGTCGACGAATCAGGACTGCACTGTCATTTTAGCTGATCTTGACCTTTGTTCGGTTCAAATCAGATGTGGATAATGTCCACACGAGATACATCTTGTGTAAAAAAGAACCATCGCCTAACGTTTCTAGACTCCTAATATCATATAAAAAGATGAAAAAAAGTTCAGGACAAACCATATATGAGTGAAACAAAACTATTTGTTCTTCAAAACCCAATCAGTATCGTGTAATAAAGATGAGTAAACGTTTGACATTAATGTCTTGAGCATTCATTGTCTAATTAAAAGGATATATCAGAAGGCCAACGGTTACTGCTAAACTTCCAACGGACCTATTACTGAATAATATTCAAGATTTAAGTACTAAATGAGTCTTTAGTCTTGACTGATTTACATACTGATTGACACAAGTAAATATAAAAGTGAAGACGATGCTAAAAACCCAGAAGACATAATTTCAAACAAATCTGTCTGTTATTTTATACATACATAGAAATCATCTGATTTTTTTTATCTTGCTGTTATACATATTAAAGTTACAAAAACTTATTTTATTGTGACAATGTACATTATCTGATTGATTTAGGGTGCACTTTACTAAAGTTTTATGTATTTTGTCAACTATGTGTCAAAAAAGAAATATGTATTTCGTACTGTACTTTGCAAGAGTGACAACGACCAATGGGTAACATGCTCGAGAAGAACTTTGATTGGTTCTAAAAAACGATCGAAAGAAAAGATAAAAAAAAATACCGGCTGATTTTTCTTTTCTCTCATTACTTCTCTTTCAAGTTCAGTAATCCACAGACATACATACATAACCACTTTTTTTGGTAAAAATTAATTTTTTTTTGAGTACCGCTTCAAAACCTCTTGTGCACAAAAAGTACTTATAACACTCTTTGCTTGCCTCTTGTTGGCATCTTCAGAAAAAGTTTATATATTCATTTTATTGTACTTACGTTTTTATTTATTTTATTTATATTTTATCATCATAATTTTAAAAAAAACAAACAACAATAATAACAACGACGCCTATGACAATAAATAATCACTTTTTTTTTCTCTCTACTTTCTGTTCTTGAAACTCTTTAGTCGGTTTATACACAAATGCCTTGTCATTTTGTTCTTTATGGTACTTTTTCAAGTTTATAATAAAAACCGATTAGCACATACTTCCCTTTTTATTCTTTACCCACAAAAAAATATCTTGAACACATACAATACAACACAAACGAACATATAGTGTACGCATCCGTTGGCTATCGACCGAGAGAGACAGAGAGAGATTTATTGTATCAAGTAGTACTAAAGTATATCGAATGAGGAGCACTCTAATCAAGTGTTATACAACATACTTGTAAAACACGGATGGAATTAGATTAATTAAAATAATCAATTAATTGGTAAATGTTGAAATATGTCAGAACAATTAGATGCACATTCATATTATACAAAGTGAGTTTATTTGATTTTTTATTGTAATATTTACATTAAACACAACAAGAATCCGCTTGTTGATGTGTGTCATCATTTTTTTAAAACTATCATCTTTAGTTTCTTGTTATCTCATACAGAAAATTTCAGCAAGGAAACTATACTTAAGATAGTAGACTATATATAAGAGTGTTGTTATCTACTTTAGTCAGATTAAACGTAGTTCTTCTCCATCAATGGGTCCACATGGTATGCCATTCTCTGTTACCGATATTTTACATCCACTAGATCCAGAATTAACATATAAACGCTCATTAGAAATGGCTACAGCCTTAGCAGGAATGCCATCGTACCATCATCACCGTCCCACTCCAACAATATCGACGAATTCATCTTTAAATAATAATCTACACAATATCACCAATAATAATACCATTAATTTGAATTCTTGTTCAATGGCAAATGGTTCCACATCGTCAACGCCACTTACTGGCACCACGTCGACACATTATTATAATCCTCATTTACATCATCCCAGTTCAGCATTTTCACCTAATGGTTCATATTACAATGGAAATTCATCGGCTGAATCACTTTATAATACTCCAAATATTTCGCATAATGGGCAATATTCACCAACGTGTTGGTATGGAACAGCAGCAAGTAAGTTACATTCATTTCATGTTTAAATTCTTAATATTATATTCTGGCACAATTTTGATATTGTACAGAAGAAATGAAAATTGGTTCTAATACAAAAATGATGTGTAGCATATATCGGTCATTCGGATATAAAAATAAAATGTCACTAATCATAGTTAGCGACAGATAGCACATCTTCAAGCGAAACTCATGAGTAGCGATTCTTTTTACCTTTTAGTGTCACGGTTTCTTGGTACATCATCAGATAGTGCCGTCTCTGCTCTGGCAAATGCTTATGATCCAATGAAATCGTATGCTCAATTTCCATTTGCATCTCAAAAACGTAAACGTCGCATATTATTTAACCAAGGACAAATTTATGAATTAGAACGACGTTTTAAACAGCAAAAGTATTTGAGTGCACCTGAACGAGAACATCTTGCTGGTCTACTTCAATTAACACCAACACAGGTACAACTGGTTATCCATTCTTCACGCTCCGTCATCTTTTAATTCTTCTTTTCTACTTTCAGATAAAAATTTGGTTCCAAAATCATCGGTATAAGACGAAAAAACAGCAAAAAGAACGGGACAGAGCCGATAAACAACATCATCATCATCATCACCATCATCAACGATCTCTTCATTAATGCGCATTAATTACAGAAATCTCGTGCAATACTCACATACACATGTGGATAAAAACGACGCGGGTATATCTCGTTCTGTATTTATTGTTTGTTACCGGTGTTCTTATATTCTTGCAAGTTTGAAACTGCAAGTTTTCTACGGAGAGCGCGCGTGTCTATGAAAAACAATTGTTGAAAGTTGCGTGTGTCTAATAAATATTTGTAAATAAGCTTGTTTGTGAAAATACCGAGTTCTGTTTTTCTCTTTATAATACTTGTAGACAGTGATATTGTATAACGCTTCGTGTTCTTCATCTTTAGAACAAATCGTACTTTGTACAGAATAAAAAGTTCCTTTAATCTGATCAAATAAGAGACATTGTGTCGTTTCCAAAGAAGAAAATATTTTAGTGCGATGGTGCAATTTATCAGTATTCTTAACAATTTAGCTGAGGACAAATTTACGAATTCGAATACGCAATTTAGTCACTTAGATCTCTGCTCATTCATTTTCTTTCGACATATCTTGTTTTTACATAAGGTATACATGACAAACTTAGATATTTCGTGGAATTTAACGCTCTCTATAATTGTGCGCATGTAAATCTTATATTTAATCACTGAAATATCCCCATAGGTATCATCTCTGTGGTGACCGTGGCATTTGAAGCTGTCTGGTACTTTCATATGTTTCGGAGGTTAAGTCGAATCTGTAACGCAGAATGGTTCTTATAGCTAATGACAGAATTAAGAGTAAAAATTTTCCTTGCATTCAGAATATTGACTATATTTTTAGTCGATTCTTGCACAGAAACGAGGCCTGTGTTGCTGATAATGTTTTGGGATGGATACGTGTTAAGAAAACCAATCACACTGAAATTAGCCAAAAGTAGCTAGTTAAGATAATAAGATATTTGAGATGATATCTAATAATTTTCTTTATTCGAAAGAGAAATGAAAACTGAGTTGACAGTATAAACGTGATAAAAAATAAAAATCTGCTTTCTATGCTCGATGAAATTAAGTGCCTACTGTATTTTAAAATCATCTTGATATTTCTAACTTCCCATGCAAAAATTAACCAATTTTTTGGGTCATTTATCTAGATTCTGATGCACGTGCATCCAGATGTACGTGGAGCTGAGTCGTTAGATAAATGATCCAAAAATTAAGTCATTATTGCATGGGTTGTGTTCTGAAAAAAAACTCGTTTATAAAACTTGCTGTATTTTTCGCTTCTTGTTTTCTCGAATTTTGAACATAGCTATAGACAGAGAGTTAAAAATTATTTTGCTAGTATCATTCGATATCATGTTTATTTGCTGAAATTTTGTTAAAATCATATATAAAATAATAAATTTTTTCTGGCTGTAGAAAGTTCTACCTGAATATCTAATCGTGAACAAGTCCAGCAATGTTCCGTCTCTTTCTCTGTCTCCTTAATTTCCTGAACCAATCAGTAAGTAATATTTGAAGGATTCGTTAACCAATCCATTAAGGAAAACTTCTTCAAACTTCTAAGTCAAAGGATTGTTAACTTACCCATCACAATTCTCAAAAACGACCCTCATTCAAAAAATACTCATAATTTCATACTCTCTAAGAGTGGGTAATAGTAAAACATGAGGACATCCACAGACACGTACAGACAGCACACAGACATCCACAGACCGCTACACAGACCGCCATGGATATCTGTTAAGCTGTCTGTGGATGTCTGTGTGCTGTCTGTGGGTCTCTTCATGTTTTACTATTACCCCGCTAAAAGTTACCAACTTCTATTCTTACAGTAGATAAAGGAGAGTGATAACTGTATTTTCGTGAAAGAATGCGTTGATATGCTTGCGTGGTTCTCAAACTAGTCTAAATTAACCGTTAAACGAATAACAATTACATTACTCAGTGTCTACGCAATCATGAATAATTTGCTCAAGGTTTTTACACGAGTTGACGACGCCGAAATTCGAACACAGTGTTTTTAAGGTACGTGACAAACAACATAGGTAAAATCATACTGTCTAAGTAATCGAAGAGGGTTACTTATATAACTTATGAACGACAAGATCTATTAACTTCAACTTTTCTGAATTTATAGCTCTCGTCAAATGCTGATCACTTGCTATTTGTCGCCGCTTAATGGGTAGTGCGATAGCCACAACGTTGAACATTTTTCCTCCTTTCTCTTTGAGCTTATTTTCGAAAAAACAAGATGGTATTAGCTAGATTTTCTGATTTTTATGAAAACCTGGTTATACGTAAAACATGGTATGGAACGTGAATCTTGCACAACAATTTAACGATCTTCTAAAGAAAACCATTGCTTGCGTTTTACAATCATAAATCGAGGTTATCACTTATTCAGGTTAGAGGAAATAACATAAAATAACGTTTCATCAAAAATTTTAATTTCTGACTGAAAAACGGTTGATCTAAGGCTCCGCTAATTCAAAAATCAAATGGAAAAGCGTTTGAAATTTCAAACACATATTCTGATTCGTCGGACGCTGCTGATCACGAACCCGATCTTACTTTTTCCAATTGACACTTGTCAGTCGATGACTTTTCTTCATGTCTTAAACCCTTATAGCTGACCAAACACTGATCATTCGAACCTTGAGGTTCTCACCGCGCAATGCTATCTAGTTTTTGCCATGAGAGCTAGATACTTCTTTTATACGCCAGAACATTCGCGTTGCCTTGCTCCACAAAAGCATGCTTCATCTTTTTCAACACTTTTTTCCTTTTAGGAGAAACTAGAAAAAGACTGGAAAAGTGCGAGTTTTTCGAAAAATCCTTCAGATGATGAGCCCATAGCTCAATGATATTTCCACCTAGAGACCTGCTATTATGGTTTTCTAGGTAAAAAACAATGCTAAATATGTTAGAAATGCGATTGAGAGGTTTGGAATTTTCCAAGTAGATTTCGCAAAAAACCAGAACTCTGAGAAACTTTCAAGAGCCTTTTGGAAATCTTTTTCGTCCCAAGCGCATGATATCGACAGAGCGTCAAATTCTGAGCAAAATGAGACGTCGTCGAGCCTTCTAGCACATCTCTAGGCTGAGATAAGGCCATTTTACTTTCAGAGATCCGGCTGACCCAAAATCCTTTGCAAGATTTCCCAATAACTCAGCCTAGAAAGACGCTGGAACGCCCGGGAAGATCATGCATTTTACTCAGAACTCGATGTGCATTCAGACGCGATGCCGCATGAAGGGTTACAGAGTGATGACGAGGTTAACTGAAACATCGACTCTCTGGAAATCTCTCAGAGTCCTTCGGAAATTCATTATCCTGGCGAGGCATCGCATCTGAATGCGCATCGAGTTCTGAGTAAAATGAGATCTTCCCGGAGTTCCACCGTATTTCTAGGCTGAGTTATTTCGTGATCAGCAGCGTCCGACGAATCAGAATATGTGTTTGAAATCTCAAAAGCTTTTCCACTTGATTTTCGAATAAGCGGCGCGATGGAAGAAATTT